>PVLC010001111.1:65865-157266 GCA_004027655.1 Graphiurus murinus | reverse complement strand
CTCCTCCTCCTCCTCCTCCTCCTTCTTTTTCTTCTCCTCTTCCTCCTGTTCTTCCTCCTCCTCCTTTAACTCCTCCTTCTCCTCCCTATCCTCCTCCTCCTCCTCTTTATTTATTTATTTATTTATTTGTTTGTTTGTTTTTGGTACTAGGAGTTGAACCCAGGGGCATTCTACCTCTGAGCTGCACCCCCAGGCCCTTTTTTATTTTTTTAAATAGGGACCAGCTCATTTTTAAGGCTCTCTCTAGATTATTGCATCTGGCTTTAAACTTGCAGTACTCTTGTCTCAGTCTCCCAAGTACTGAGATTACAGATGTACACCACCATGCCCTGCCATCTACTTTTCTAATGTTTTCTATGGCTTCTGTGCTCCTTCTCTACCTTTGTATGCTAGCAGAATGTGGAACTTTTGTTTTGTTTTGTTTTTTGGACCCCAAACCTCTGGATCTTAAGAAGAACTGTATCAGGATCTGTGATGTAGCATCCCAAGACACTGATTTTTTTCTTTTTCTTTTTTTGGCACAGGGGATTGCATCCAGGGGGGCATTCTACCTCTGAGCACCAGCCCCAGCTCTACTTATTTATGTATGCATTTGTTTATTTACTTATTTTATTTTAAAACAAGGTCTTGATAAGTTGCTGCAGGTCTCCCTAAATTGCTGAGCTACCTGAAACCTGCGACCATCCGTTCTCAGCCTCCCAAGTACTGAGATTACAGGTATGTACCACTGTGCTGTGTTTGGCCTAAGACCCTGAATTTCAAGTCTTGCTTCAACCAGACAGCACTTTAGGATACTAGTAGAGGGTGAGGGGATTTTGTGCATGGGAGGGTATGAGTAGATAAGACTGATGGTAGATTATTACAGATGGATGGTAGGAAATGCCCACAATCCTTCACCTGAACCTATATCCAGGCCCGTTACAAGGCAACCTTGCAATCCCTTCCATCAAGAACCCCTTGAGTTTGGGTTGGCCTCTTAATTTCCACTTATCTACATGTTTAACTGTGTGACAATAATATACTGCCTTAATTATTGTTAGTTCTACATTTTGAAATTGGGAAATGTGAGCCTTCCAATTTTGTTCTTCTCTTTTGAGATTATTTTGGATAACAAGCTGAAATTTGCATGGATAAGACCAACAGTATTTAGTTAAAAATGGAATGAAGTCAGACACAGTGGCACACACTTGTCATCCCAGTACTTGGGAGGCTGAGACAGGAGGATTGCAGGTATGAGGCCAGCCTCAGTAACTTAGTGAGACCCTGTTTTAAACTAAAAAATAAAATAGGGCTGTGCTGATGGTCTAGTTCAGAGGTAGAATATCCCTCAGTTCAACCCCACTACCAAAAAAAAAAACAAATGAAAATATAGTCAAAGATAATCTAATGAGTATTGGACATACATAGGATTTGGTACTTTCCCTATAAATATATGAAAATTTTTTTAACACAGTGCTAGCTACACAATAAAAGCCTAGTAAATATTTATACTCATCGAAATTTGCTTTATTTTCACACACAGAGTAATCTTCTGTAATCTAAGATAGATTTTTGGCAGCTATTAAATATTATATATTGTGCAGATTTGAGATCATGGAATTTTTTTTTTTTTTTTAATTTACCACTGCAGAGTATCGACATGAGCTGTAATGTCACCTTTTGAGAACACAGAGTTACAACATGGGGATCTTGGCAAAATATGGTGGGAACGTAGATCGTCTGCTCTCACTGTCCAGGACTCCACAGAACAGGACAGGGCCAGATACCCACAGTGCCGGCCAAGCAGGGGATGATAATATCTGACAAGCCGGTTGCTTTGCTTGTCAATAGGGCGATCCCAAGAGAGGCGTCAGGCATTTTATGCCTGGTGAACTGTAGAGCAGCCTGCGCGTTTCTGACTGCATTTTTTCTAGCCTGAGTGGTGAGGAAATAACACAGACATAAACCCCTGGAATCTCTCTTTAGTGGCCTGGAACACTGCGTTTCTTCCTAGACTGTTTTCTGGGTATTGCTCAAATTTCCCAGAGAAAGAAAGAACCACTTTCACTGGTTATCTCTTTCACTGGTCATTTCCTTGTCACTGTCCTTTAGATTTGCTCTCTCACCTCCACCTTTTTGGTCAGCATCCCTTGTTAACATTTTCTCCTCTTTCTTGAAGGTTTACTTATCAACAAGCAACTCTTGTATTGGACTTATTTTATGCTCTTCTTCTATAGCCTCTAACCACAAAATCCCTGAAGCTCCATTTTTCCTTTCCATCCTCACTGTACCCTCATCTAATCATCTTTTCGCAAAAGCTTCTTAAAGGTGTATCCTTTTGTTTCTTACTCATGCATCATGATTGTACATGCTAGTACAACATTCATGTACGCACATAGCATTTTTGGTCTGTTTCCTTCCCCGGACTACCCCTTTCGCTCCTCTCTGCCTTGATTCCCTTCCACTACTCTACTAGTTTTGCTCCTAAATTTTCATCACATTGAAAGTGGTTGTGTTTATATTTTATTTTATTTATTTACTTATTGTTTGTTTGTTCTTTGTTTTTATTTTTTGCAGTACTGGGGATTGAACCCAGGGGAGTTCTACCTCCAAGCTACACCCCCAGTCCTATTTTTTATTCTTTATTTTGAAACAGGGTCTCACTAAGTTGCAGAGGGCCTCACTAAGTAGCTGAGGCTGGCTGCGAACCCGGATCCTCAAGTCTCATCCTCCCAAGTACTGGGATTACAATTATTTTGTTTGTTTGTTTTTTAATGTGGTATTGGGAGATTGAATCCAGAGACATTCTATCTCTGAGTTATATCTCCAACCCTTGTTATTTTTTGTTTTGAAACAGGGTCTTACTAGGTTGCTGAGAGTCTTACTAAGTTGCTGAGACTGTCCTCAAACCTGTGATCCTCCTGCCTGGTTTAAGGGATGTATTTATAATGAAATTTAAAGAAGATGATAATTTTGAAGAATAGCCAGACATTAGATGTTCTTTGGAGTGTATATCCTATTCCAGACATTTTCCTAGCTGCTGGAGACACACTGATGAGCAAAAGATATGTGTTCTCTTCCACACTCTCCACTAAAGACACATACAGAAAAATTCATGAAAAACTGCAAATTTCAAATGGATGAAGCATTTGGCCAGAACTACCTAGAGGAAATTGATACCTAAAGGATGAATTGAGGGGAGGCAGATGGAAGGAACATTTCAGCCAAAGGAAATAATGTATGTAAGGCCTGGGGTGGGAGAAATATAGTCTGTTTGAAGATCTGAGAGAAATTCAATACAGCTGGAACATAGAGGAGAGAAGGAAAACGAAGCTATGCATTGGGAAGGAGATACACAAGATCACAAGATCGAGTGCTTACAGATCACTGTTGGGACTTTTCCCTAATGTATAGAGGAACACTGATGGCTTATCCAGAAGGCTGGCCTGATGTGAGCTACATTTTCAAAAGATGAATCTACAGATTGGGCATATTGGAAAGGGATGACATTTGGTGTGGTTAAAAGGCTATTTTCCAAGTCTAGTGAAGAAATTTTGGTAAGCATTTCAGGTAAGTAAGTGTAAATAGAGAAGAATTGATCCTTTTGCTTCTTGGGAGAGAGAAAGTGCCAATATGGAGGTTGCTGGAGGAGGAGGAGTTATCTATAATGGCACACGTGTTGTAGCCTGAGAGTGTAGGAAATGCACAAATCCCATATGTCCAGACTGTGGCGATTCCAAGATGGCAGATTGAGCAGGGTGTGATTATTATCATAGGCAGGTAGCATCATTATCATGAAATGGCATGATGAGACTAATACATCATGAAGGAAAAGCACATACTTTAAAACATTCCTGAATATTAAAGTCTAGTGAGGTTAAGCCTTTGCTAAGTTAGAATTACTTTTACCTGTCTGACTTCGCCACATGCTGGACTTCAATAAACTGAATCCTTCATATGGGTAATAAACTCAGTCTGTGTTGGTTGTAAAAATTGAGCACATGTCTTTACAAGTCATAGATTGAGGCAGGAGGCGCCATCCTAAGCCAGGGTCCTTGATGAGAATCAGAAGGTCAGTGATCAAGTAGCTTCTGCAAAACACATTAATTCCTATTTTTACCTTGGAATGGGACTTGGAAGGCAAAGCCACAGGCCCAGGGATGAACCAGAGTAATATCCTTTACCCACAGGTCTTGGAAATCCTGGATGTGAACTCTTAATAAGCCTGTCATGGTGACTCCCATGTTTTGCTTCTCTGGACTAAAGCATAAAATCTAAGGGCAGCTCCACGTCATTGTATGAGTAATGAAGGAGTGGAAAGGGTTGAAAAAATAATGATGGCAGCCCATTTATTTTAACAATCAGCAGGAGAAGTTTTGTTTCTCCAAGTGAAGCGAAACTAGTGAAGTCTTCCTTGGGGGTTCGTAGCTCTTCCTTTTTCTTTTGTGGTAAAGAAATAACATTGATTCAGAAGATAGATGTTGTCAGGGGCTCCACACAGTGTGTTTTGATGAAGCTCCACTGTGTGATCCAGTGAGGGTAGGTAGCCAATATTGCTTGCCTTCCTACCTCTCCAGTGTCCCCTCTTGGTTCTTGGAAACAGACTAAAATGATATAATTGTGTTCCCCAAATGCTTCATGCCTGTTTTTTTTCTGCTATGACTGTTATATATATATAACATATATATGTCATTTTCCAAATGTTTAAAAGATAAAAATATTGTATCAGACTTCATTGTAGTATCTTGAAATTTCTTGAGGAGATTGAAGTCTCGAATGAAAACTGCCCTGAACCTAGTTCATGCTGTCACTCCTTAGCTGCATAAACTTGGACTTGCCAATGTGCCTCTCGGTACTTCAGTTTACAGGCCTATGTACATAGAGAATTGGTTTAGATGATCTCTAATCATGTTTTCATGATTTGTGTGTGGGAGGGAGCAGGGGGACCCTATCTAATTCTGTTATAAATGCTCAAGGGCTATAAACATATTAACCAATGATTATCACTAGAAGCTAAAAATAGAAAAAAATAAAAGGCAAAGAGAGAAAGCAGAAGGAAGGGACAGAGAAAAATGGGGGACTCTTAGTCATGTGACTCATCTTACTATTTCAACTGTATTTTGGCCAAACAGGAAAGTTCATTTAGAATATTGTATCGCCAGCTTAAGCTAGGTTTTGCTGCAGTAACAAATGGTCCCCAAACTATCAGTATGATATAATGCTTTTTAAAATTTGCATTACATATATGGCATGGTTTGATTTTTTTGGCCCTGCTTCAAATTAAGTTATTCCTGGGCCCAGACTTCACAAGCAGCCTCTATCAGCCATTCCTAAATCAAAGGAAAAAGAAAAATGATAAAAACTACATGAGTACTTTTAAAGCTGCTGCTGTGAAGTGGCATGTTTTACTCCCATTCCCATTGGTTTTCTCCAAAACAAGTCACAAGCCAAGTCTGGATTCAATGGTACAGGAGGTATTATTTTCTTACTGGGAAGCAACAATTAGTAACAATAACTTAACTCATACGGGTAATATTTTAATGAAAACTGAACAATGCTTAGTGCTTTCATAAGGAAAGTAAAGTACTTTGACAACTGACATATTAGATAAAAGGTCAAATCATGATATCCAGGATTATCATTAATTGATTTGATTATACAGATTAAAGAAAGCAATGCTAGATTGTATTTCTGGTACAGATAGACTGTGAATTCTATATAAACTATATGCCAACCAAAGCAATGGAATAGTCATATTCTGCTCACAGTGTTGTCCTCCACTGTTCAACAATCCCTACCACAGCTGACCTCAAAGTTCTTCTAATATACAATGACTATTTTTACTCTTTTATCTATTTTACCTAATCAGATTGTTAAAATCCTAAATTGTACAATGTTTTCTAAAAAACAGTGGGGCTTCAAAGATCTTAAAAAGTTGATAAACAGCCAGGCATGTTGGTGCACGCTTGTAATCCCAGCATTTGGGAGGCTGAGACTGGAGGATCCAAGTTCGCGGCCAGCCTCAGCTACCTAGTGAGGCACTCCGCAACTTAGTGAGACTCTATCTCAAAATAAAGAATAAAAAAATAGGGCTGAGGGTATAGCTCGGAGGTAGAATGTCCCTGGGTTCAATCCTCAGTACCGTAAAAAAAAAAAAAAAGTTGATAAACTACTGTCTTTGTTCAATAAATGTAGATGCATTTGGCTTCCTACAAAGCAATAGTATGCTCACCCACTACCATTAGCCAGGCATAGTGGCACACACTTGTAATCCCATTTCCTGGGAGGCTGAGAGAGGAGGATTGCAGGTTAGTGGCCAGCATCAACAACTAAGCGAGGCTCTCTGCAATTTAGTGAGGCTCTGTTTCAAACTAAAAAATAAAATAATACTAAGGGTGTAGGTTAGAGGTAGAATGCTCCTAGGTTCAATTCCTAGTACCACAAAAAAAAAAAAAAAAAGAAGAAGGAGGAGGAGAAGGAGGCTATCATTTTTTAGTGGATAAATGTGTCCTTTGTTTTGCCTACTATTATGGTTTGGTTTTGCAAAATTTGAGTTTCTTGAACATTAATATCACATCTACAATTACTTAGAAGGTTAAAATAATGTAGGCCGCTTTATTTTTGCAGCCTTCCTGCAACTCAAACAAGTAATTTAGTTTAATGAGGGAAAAATGGACTGTTGATTTTGCTACATATTAAAAATCAATCAAACATGGCCTTTTAATATTCTTGTTTTGTTTTTTAGGTGGGGAGGATCTTTTCCATAAATACACATATGCATTTCATGAAGATTCTTATCAGAGCTACTTAATATTATTTTATTTATATATACAAAGTATAAATCTTCTACTCAATCTGTATTGAAGTATAATAGCCATTGACTAGCAATTAGTAGTCAGAAATGATGAGAAATTGACTATTTCTATAAATCAAGTCTTTTAAAAAAGGTGGTATTGGAGATTGCCATTAGATAATCTTGTTCCTTCCTCTTTATCATCTGATACTAAAATAGACCCCAATACCAAGGTTCTCTAGGGCATATGTGATCCTCATGCCATATCTTCTGTTGATGATTATGCTGCAATCTTTCCTTACTATCTAGTTTCTTATCTTCTTTATACACCAACTCTTCCTGCAGATAATATTTTAAAAATTGTTAGGCTTGGTGGAACATACCTGTAATCCCAGGACTTGGGAGGCTGAGACAGATGGAACACATGTTTGAGGCCAGCCTCAACAACTTAGTGAGACCATCAGCAACTTAGCAAGACCCTGTTTCAAAAAAAGGGGAGGGATGTAGCTTGGAGGTAAAATGCCATGGAGCTTAATCCCCATAATCTCCAGTACCCCCAAAAATATGAAAATGGCATCTATATTTCTAGTATATAAGTGAATGTTATCTCTACGAATAAAATATCTCTATAGTGCTTATATTGATACTATCATTCTTATAAAATTTCTTATAATAAACTTAAAAAGTAAATAATAAATTATCATCAAAGTTTGCCTCATCCCTTTTCCAAGTTACACACATTCCTTTCCTTTATCATTTTTTTCAGCATTTTATGTTGCCCACGAGACAAAGGTCAGAGATTGACTCACTGTAAGAATCAAACACTTCCTCCAGGCTAACCTTTCCAACTGTTATTTCCAACAACTCCTCATTACTTGCTGGCTTTGTTGCACTGCGATTTTGTTTTCAGCATCCACATATTGATTTGTAATTTTGCTGCTATTTTTAGCTGTGTGATCTTGGACTACTTACTTAAATTCCCTGTGCTCCAGCTTTCCTCTCTGTAAAAGGAGGAAAGTATGAGTGCCTATTTGCTTTGTTATGAAAATAAAATATTCTTTCATTTTGTTTTGTTTTGATACAGGGTCTCACAAGGTTGCGGAGAGTCTTGATACATTCCTGAGGCTGTCCTTGAACCTGTGATCCTCTTGTCTCAGCCTCCCAAGGACTAGGATTACAAGCATGTGCCACTCACCACACCTGGCTATATTTTTGTTTTTGAAATAGGGTTTTGCTAGGTTGCTGTGTCTTGTTACATTGCTGAGGCTATCCTTAAATTTGTGATCCTCCTGTCTCTGCCTCCCAAATACGGGATTGCATTCATGCACCATGACACGCAGCTAAAATAAACTATTCTAATAAAACATTTGAGCTAGTGCTTAGCACATACGAAGTACTTAATACATGTTAGGTGCATACATGTAATAATGCTAAGTTTTAAATTTTGACTTCCCTATTAATGCGGTACTTTCTATTATTGCCTTTCAAAATAAAAATATTTCCAATAATTCAACAAGTGTATTTCATAACTTTATTTACAAAACTGTTTTGCATGCATATTTCAGTAAGATCCATGTGGGTAGGAATCTCTAGCTTCTTGTGCTGGTTATGGTGATGAGGTACGCCTTAGTCAGCTTTGCCTCACTGTCACCAAAATACCTGACAAGCACAGCTTAGAGGGGGGAACATTTATTTTGGTTCACTGGTTCACGGTTGCAGAGGGCTCAGTCCATGGTTGGTCAACTCCATTACTGTGGGCTGAGATGAGACATTATCATGGCGGAAGGGTGTGGTGGAAGAAAGCTACTCAGCTCTGGGCAGCCAGGAAGAGAGAAAGGGTGGGGTGGGGAAGAGGCCAGGGACAGATAGATGACATCTTTAAGGTCACACTCCTGTGACCCACCTCCTCCATCCATGCCTGTGTGTGATACTGGGTACTGGGGACTGAACCCAGGGGCATTTTACCTCAGAGCTACACTACCGTCCGTATTTTATTTTATTTTTTATTTTGAAATAGGGTTTTGATAAATTTTTGAGGTTAGCCTTGAACCTGCGTTCCTCCTGTCTCAGTCCCCCAAGTACTGGGATAACAGGTATGTGCCATCACGGCCAGCTTAACCATCTTTATAAAAGCATTTCTCCAAATGTAGACACATAGGAGGCATGAGGAGAGGAGTTAGGACTAAAATGTGGGGCTGCTGGGAGAACACACTGCAGTCCACAGCACTATCTCCTCATGCTAGAGGAACACATATGCCCTGTTGCTTTAGTCATAAGTTCCATTTCTCTTCCATTAAAATGTGTTTTATGTAGCTGTAGTCATTAGCAGGCAAATATTTGGCTAATGTATTTGGACTAACATAGGGTTTTTATTTATGTTCCCTTCAAACTCAGAGACAAAAAGGCATGGGAATAAAGATAAATAAATTAGCCAAACTAAAGAAATATGGGAGAGAAAAATTTAAAAAAAAAACCTATAAAGTGAGAGGAAGAAAGGAAGAAAAAGATCTAGGGGAAAAAAAAAGACTATTTTTTAAAGGCTAACTTAAACAAACAAAAGAACCCTGTTATAGGTCAGTAATCTAAGTGTTAGAGGAGAAGGTAATTAACTTAATCAGGTCTGAAATAACTGGTAAAAACAAGAGCAATTTGTTTGCAAATCTATACGCAACAAACTCTCAACAAGCAAGCAAAAGCAAAACTCAGTTGTCTGGTTTTTACTACTCGCCTCAGTATGGCTCCTTCTGGGTCAACCAGCAGCCTGTCGAAGCCTCGGCAGCCAGAATGTCCAGATCCTGCTGCTGAGAGCCTGGGCCCTGGAGCAGCGATCCACACAGCACCCCTGCACTAATCCATGAACTTAATGAGCATCTGTCTCCCCAGTGGTGCCTAGCTGTCTAACTGAGCTACTTATATCCTGGAAATTTGCAGTCTGTTTGACTTCTAGAAAACAAAGCAGTTAGGCTTGCCTGATCTCATCAGTTTAATCTTAGGATGTCTGAGCTACTCAACAACCCATGTATCTTTAAGAAAGAAAGAAAAGAAAAGAAAATTGGCACGGCAAGAGCTGTTATTAGAGACATGTGTTCCAGGCTGTGATCAGAAATTGTTAGTCTTTCTGGATGAACATGAAAATATGGATATAATATATTTTAAATGAATGTGGCTAATGAATTACTATGTGATGGAATTGCCACAGTCATCTATAGTATGACATGATGAGGTCTTAAGTATTAGTAAAAAAAATGCATTTTCCAAGAAAAAATGATTGGCCGAGAGAGAGAGAGAGAGAGAGAGAGAGAGAGAGAGAGAGAGAGAGACTGAGTGAGTGAGTCATGAATCTGTCAGGTAACCCAAAAGAATGAGTAAGTACATCTTATATAGTAAGCCTGTGTTCACCAAAAAAATTTAGGACTACTGATTTAAGTCAGAAAGTAATATACATTAATTAAAAGAAGCTTTTATCCTAGAGATATTTGTGAACAAAGTCATACATTTTCTTGTGTGTATGTGAACTGCATCTATAGTGGCTTACACCCTTCCTGGTATCAGGCAAATGGCTAGCATGGTCTTAAAATGTTGCAGGGTGGTGAAATGCTATAAAGATCCATTTATTATAAAGAACAAAACCTTACCAGAAAGTCTTCTCTCTATTTTGCTGCTTGGGCAATGCATCACAAAGCCCTTCCTTGTTTTGTGCTTAGTGCAGAGAAATAATTTAAAAATAGCTAGCATTTATCAAACATTTGCTATTACAATTTCTTCCAGTCACATGAATTACCAATCCATATGACCACCCTATGTAGAGAGTACTATTATGATCCCTATATAAAGCCAGAAAAAGCTGGACAGTGGCATACACCAGTAATCTGAATGACTTGGAAGGCTGAAGCAGGAGAATCACAAGTAGGAGGCTGGCCTCAGCCAATTTATCAAGACCCTGTCTCAAAATTTAATAAAATAAAAATAAAAAGAGATGGAGATGGAGATGTAACTCAGTGGTAGAGCACTCTTGGTTTCAATCCCTAGTACCAATAACTAAATAACTAACTAAATACATACATACATACATAAATATACATACATACATAAATACATAAATATATAACCAGAAAAAAGAAGGTTAAATAACTTTTTACAGGCAGTATACTCCGTGAGGGATAGACCTCAGAAGTGAATTTGGGCATCTGATACCAGAGACTTAATGAGTCACTGCTATGCATATAGAAATTTGTGCACACATTTCTGTTTAATGGAGACCTCAGCCTAAGAGAGAAAATGTTGAAATGAAAATCTACAATGTCCTGTTTCTCCCACCCTCTGTACACAGTGAGCCAAGTTGAACCAGTCTGAGTAGAAAGGAAGTCAAATTTCTTTCAAAGCAGAAACAGCATCAGGACTTAGTCTATATAGGGAAATTCCTCTGAAGACAACCAGCTCTTTTTTTATTTATTTTTTATTGTGGTGGAGCTAGGGATTGAATCCAGGGGCATTCTACCTCAGAGCTACACACTAAGCCTATTTTTTTATTATTATTTTGAAAGAAGGTCTTGCTAAGTAGCTGAGGATCGAATCTTCGATCCTCCTGTCTCAGCTTCCCAAGTACTGGGTTTACAGGTGTGCATCACCATGCCCAGCTTCTACCAGCTCTTTCTAAACATTGATGAAAGGTAAGAGCTGAGGTCCTGGGTGATGAGAAAGAGTAAGGGATGCCACCTGCTCTGCCTCTTGCTACCCGCAGGACAGAGATTTTTCTAACTTCTCTGAGCGTCAGCTTCTTCAACACTTACTAACAATGCTAGTATTGATCACATGTATAAAGAAGTAATGAAACTTTGTCATTTAACCTTTTGAAAAATAGTACAAAAGTATAGAAAGGCGCTCATTGTTAAGTCCATTCAACAGGCAAGGAAACCAAGAAGGCAATTTAAAATTAAAGTCAGCACTTTCTGAACTCTTATTCCAAGCTTTTCTCCCTGGAATACGTAACTTAACACAAAATACCCCCCATAAATTTCTAAATGCTGTAATGACTTGTTAGCTGATAACAAGTTCTCAACCAATTAAGGAAATTGATATATGACCCAAATTCATCTGGCAAGGAAGTAGCACTTAGATAAAATATGAGATTTGTAAATGTCTCCTCTGGACCTGGAACAGGTTGGCTGTATGACCATGGAATATCCGGCCATCCATGTTTGTGACTTCTTAGAAAGCTTCAGATTCTGTAATCAAAGTTCTTCTGTGTAAGCAGAAGCCAGTTGCTATAGTTTCTCTCTGTGGCTAGTTACCTTAGGTGGTTACCTCGTGCTTCTAATTACATTGAATCATTTGATCCATGTGAGCCAGCAAGCTTTGTGTTCCATGACCCTAGGTTGAGTCCTTAAACTCTTCAAGATTCCTTGAAATATAAGTATGGATGAAATCCAACCCATTTCCAATTCTGGGAAATAGATCAAGAAATATGCATTAATAAAGGCACCTTGGCAGGCTTATTTTCTTATCCAAAGAACATTGTGATTCCTTGGGTAGAAACAACTCACATTTTTTTTAAAAAACCCTCTCTTTAGTTGAAGATAATTTCATGTTTTGAAATATAGTTTTAGTTATGTGTTGCCTTTATACATCATAATGAGGTTCAGAGAGAGAGAAACATACATCCACACAACACTGGTGTTTCCCTCTGGACCATCCTGATGTGAAACCTATTTTCCTAAAATCTGAAATTGACCTGCAAGTTTTTGAATTTATACCTAGTCTACATCTGCCATACTAAATGAGTTTATTTTTAAACTGAACTTGTGAATAAAGAAATAAGTGAATGAATGAATGAGTGAAATGCCCACACTGGAACATACCTTTTGCTGCGATTTACCATTTCCATATCACCTGTTGCCTTTGTCAGAATTATGAATATGTCATTCTAAAAGTTAATTCCAGAAGAAAACAGAAATCTCCTTGAATTATTTTATCGAAACTGTGTGCTCTGCTTCTATCTGTAACCTAGAGTTTATGTAATTTTGTCTTTGAAGAATCAGGGCTCTCGTGTGGGCTTTATTTTCTTCCATTTAGATTTATTTGTATGCCTTGCCCTTGCTATTTTTATGCGGGAATGCTGTACTCAGTTATCTTTTCAAATAAAGGAGAAAAGAACAACTTGAATGAATCGGAACGAGAAAGAGATGCGCATATGTAAGCTGTTCATAGCCACTTACCAAGGTGCAGTGACACCAACTTGACTCTACTTCTAAAGATGAGAGCAAGGTCCTTCCCATACTACGGAGACAGATTCCTCAGCTAAGCCTCCCCCAGAGGTTTTCCAGTAAATGGGAATCGAGGTGCTTCATGACCTCAGACACAGCATCCAACGTGATTCCACTTCCACTTCCAGACATGGTGGAGTAACTGTTGTTGGACTTACTCTCTCCTTGCTCCAGAAAACAATCTTAAAGTGGGAAAACATAGGCATATGCACACTTGAAGAAACTGGACAACAGAAAGCAGAAGGCCATGATCTTAGAAAGAAAGAAACACATAAAATGAACCCCATTCTCAGCCCAGGTTTCAGCCTGGAGGGATTTTCCTGCCTGCAGTGTAGGTCGGGAGAGCAGAAATGGGGAGCTGCAGGCCATTCTGGTCAAAGAGGCTGAGAATGGAGTTTTGGCTGATGTGACAGATGGAATTTGTGTGGCAAGATATTAGAAAGTAAGGGACTACCCAGAAAGGGAGTCCCCGAAATCTTCATAGGATTTGCTCTCAGCTTGCTGGCGGAGAGACAGTCTGCAAATGTAGAGGCAGAACTCCTCAGGCTTAGCATAGTATGGCTGTTGTAGCAGCAGAAAGCTGGATAGAGGCATCAGTTATCTTGCTGTCCTGGGATATGTAGCATTTCTGACCCAGCAAGAGGGACGAGGCCTCGCTGAGCATCTCAGGCATTCAGATGAGACTTCAGAAAGATCACACCTTAAAAGTAGAACTGTTCTCAGCTGGGCATGGTGGCACATGCCTATAATCCCAGTACTTGGGAGGCTAAGACAAGAAAATCCCAGGTTTGAGGCCAGTGCTCAGTAACATAGTGAAGCCTTCCCCAACTTAGTGAGATCCTGTTTCAAAATAAAAAATTAAAAGACTGGAGGTTTAGCTCAAAGGTAGAATGCCCCGGGTTCAATCCCTAGTACAAAAAAAAAAAAAAAAAAAGTAAAAGTGTTCTCTAGAGTCAAAACTAAACCTCAGTAGTATCAAGATTGAAATCAACATTCAGGGTCCTTGACATATTTCTCTTCTTGTCATTTTGAATACCCACTCTTCACTTTTGAGTCATTTGATAGACAGTTTAGTAAGTATTTACTAAGCTCCCATTATAAGTAGCCGGGCAGCATGGTAGACACTACTATATTTTTTAACAGAAATAAAATATCTTTCTTGTATTTACCTTCTCGTTCATTCATTCATATGCTATCTGCTCATCAAAACCAAAAGCAATTTTTCTGATCCACTTCTCTGTATTCCAATTTTATTTACTTATTGTGTATGCCAGGGATTGGACCCATGGTCACTCTACCTCCAAGCCACACCCCCAGACCTGATTGATTGATTGATTTTGAAACAGGGCCTCTCTAAGTTGTGGAATGTTTCACTAAGTTGCTGAGATCAGCCATGAACCTGTGATCCTCTTATCTCAGACTCCCAAGTACAGAGATTACAAGTGTGCACCACTCTCCTGGCTGTATTCCAATTTTAATGTAATTAGTCTGAGAGTACTACTCCCAAACTAGAATAAAGAGAGCCATCTTAATGACTACAGAAAAACTCTGTATCTGTCACCAGTTGGAAACAGCTAGCAGAGGAAGCATGGCAGATATACCATGTAGAGAGAACCCATACCAGACTTTACGATTGTTCTTACAAATTGCACAAAGGCAAACTTTCCTTTCCACTCTGAAACCATAAAATAAGACATCATCAGCCAGGCGTGGTAGTGCATGCTTGTAATTCCAGGATTTGGGAGGTTGAGACTGGCACTCCACAACTTACTGAGACCCTGTTTTAAAATAAAGAATAAGAAATAGGACTGGGAGTATAGCTCGGAGGTAGAATGCCCCTGAGTTCAATCCCCAGTATCGCAAAAAAAAAAAAAAAAGATATCATCAATATTTTAACACTAGCTCAACCTTACAATAACACAAGCATGTTGATATTTTGCATAGACTCAAATTTTTCTGGTCATGAAAGGACATTTACTAAGCAGTTATGTTCAACACTGTATAGAGTTATTTTTTTTATAGTCTCTCAATGTATACAGACATAAAAGAAACAGAAATGACCAGAGCTTTACTTTGAAAGAGTTTAAAGCAGAGCTAACAACTTATGATGACCCCAGTACTCTCCCTAAACATTTTCAAAGTAGATATTTTTACCATTTTACAGATGGAAAAACTGAGATGAATTTTACATTAAGTAATAAAATCAAGATTTCTCAGATCCTGCCTAGAATGCATTGGCTTCCAGCAAAACAGCTGCTTGAATTTAGATTTCCAACATAGCTGTATCTTATTCGAGGCTTACACGCATCTGTTGTTGGGGATTTAAAAAAAGCAAGAAGCTCTTTGTGTACACACTTCATTCTGGCAAACATATCAAGTGGATTTTACCATAATGTGGGATACAACCTGAGAAACCTAGGAGAAGTTTATTAATACTTTATTTAATTGCAATAATAAGGCTTTTTTTATAATGCTGTGAGATATGGTGGCATATTTCAATAAAAAAATAACAAACTAAAATTGCAAAATTTTACATGAGTTTTAGGAATTTAATATCAGAAAATATCAGGGTATGTCTATTTTATCATAATAATTCCCTAAACGTATCAAACTTTTATAATTTTATATTCTTTACTGAGATGTATAAATGGTAAAATTTCTAGTTTACGTATACATTAAATCACAAGCAATTCTAACTTCTTGAAGCTATTGTATATTGCATTAGCATTCAGCCTTACGGTTAAAAAAAAAAAAAAAAAAACAAAAACAGCAACTATAACACTGAGGCTGAATTCTGGTAACAAAAAAACAATCCCTGACTCTTTCTGAAACAATTTATTTATGAAGAAACTCAGTGGCAGTTGCTTTGGGGGATTAGTGATATAAGAACTGAAATTAAAGCCCTATCTTTCACTTTGGAAATTTGCATGTCTATTGAAATCAGTGGTCCTAAAGCATTCTAGTAAGTTTGATATCATATATTAAGAAGGATGCCAAAGCTAAGCACTAAAATCAGAAGTTTATGTGTTAGACCAATGGTTTTCAGCCAGAGGACAAATCTGCTGTCAGAGAACATTTGGCAATGTCCAGAGACATTTTCTGTTGTCACATCTTGGGAATATACCTTGCATCTAGCTGAGATATTCTGAATTTGTTTTCATAGTAATCATAACTTTTAAAACCCATTAAGTAGCCGGGCGTGGTAGCGCACGCTTTTAATCCCAGTACTTGGGAGGCTGAGACAGGAGGATCCAGGTTTGCAGCCAGCCTCAGCTACTTAGTGAGGCCCTCCGCAACTTAGTGAGACCCTGTTTCAAAATAAAGAATAAAAAAAACAGGGCTGGGGATGTAGCTCAGAAGTAGAATGCCCCTGGGTTCAACCCCCAGTATGGCAAAAATAAATAAATAAATAAACAAATAAATAAATACCATTAGGTAACCTACTATAATGTGTCTTAATCTGCTTTGTGCTGCTATAACATAATATCTGAGAGTAGGTAATTTAGGAAGAATGGAAATGTTTTTCCACAGTACCAGAGGCTGGGATGTCCAACATCAAGGCACCAGCAAGTCAGGTGTCTGGTAATGGCCTGTCTCCACTTCCAAAATGGCGCATTGAACATTGCTTCCTCTGGAGGGGAGAAACTTCTTTCTTTATGCAAAAGAAGAATGGAAGTGCAAAGAAAATACAAGAGAGTGAGCAAGAGGTTAATGAACTCACCCTTTTGTTATAGAACCAATTCCATCCATGAGGTGGTAGCCCTCAGGTCCCCAGCAACTCCTATAGGTTTCACCCCTTGATACTGTTGTGATGGCAATTACATTTCAACATTTGTTTTAAAAGAGACAAATATTTACACCACAGCAACATGTAAATATAGTTGTTTGTTGAGAGTAGGTCTAAAGACGTCTTCGCTGATCACTGAAATGTTATCAGATATGGCACATGGGTTTGGCATTTTGGATTCTCCCTTGACTGAAGTCAAAGGATCCTTTGAACAGGAATGATAAGACAGTAGGAGCTGTGGTCAAGGTGTTGCAGCTTAGGACTATATTTTAAGTAAGCTCATTTAAAATTTCAAGGAAGGAGGCTAAAACAGAAGGGTAGCAGTTTGAGGTCTACCTCAGCAAATTAGTGAGACCCTGTTTCAAAAATAAAAAGTAAAATTGGGCTAGAGTATTGCTCAGGGGTAGAATGCCCTTGAGTTTAACCCCCCAGTAGAAAAAAAAATTTTTTTTCAAAGAAACCAAATATTTCTGCTCTTTATCCTAATCTTTAAATATAAATCATATTGTTGTGTATTTAATTTCCAGACTAACATGTTTTATGGGGCCGCAGTCTTACTAGAAAATGTCACGAAACTGATATCAATTAGCTGAAGCTAAAAATAAAATGCACTCATTGACCAAGTTGGAACTAGGTTCTTGCAAAGTCTGGCCTCCGCTCAGATGCTACTCTGAGCCCATTCTTTGATAATATGCCTGGTGCTGTGTCCTACTCAATCAGTTTGTGGATGACAATGGTGTTTTTGATGATTTACTGCTGTTTATATCTTCAGATCAACAGTAGGTTATTAGTCCCAGACCAAATATTGTACATGTCAAAACAAAACCAGTAAATGTACAAAGGTTGTGGAGATTTTTGAAAGCGGCTCTAAATTCATACAGGCTGAATGAATCCTGATTTCGATGCTGAAGATAATAACAATAACATGAGCACATGAGCGGAGACATGAAATCCATGTGAATTACACACAGCTTGTGAATGCTGATGAGGAAAGAGAAAGATGCACTGATTTCTTGCCTGCGCTGAATAGGAGCACCCTTGCTTTTCTTTTAAGGAATCGTGTCTTAAGGACTAAGCTAAATTGATAACTTGCTTCTCAACGGTGTATTTTTATTCACAGAAAGCTTAAGTTATTCAGTTACTTTGATAAATTACTGTTTCACTCCCTCCATATGAAGTGGGAATAATATTGTGGCTTTCCCTAGATAATCCAGGGCTGAAAGGGACTACATAAATGCATAGTATTTATCATGAGTCTGGGCCTTACAGCTTACATGGTGATTTCATCGGGGCTTAGCTAATGGCTTTTCCACTCTTGCCAGTTAACCAGTAGGAGTATACTGAATCCTAGAGGACCACCCAAACTGGAATAACCTAAAAGGTTCCAACCACAGTGGTGAATATGCTGGCTGTACTAGAATCCTTTGGAGGGCCCTGTGGCTTACGTTGATTAATCACCTTTCACTCCTAAGCCTTTACATTTAATATCAAGTGTTCTCAATATTCTCTTTCTGCAGCAGTACTGAAAGCTTTTGCAGTCCTAAAATGCTGTAATTCTCTGTCTGTAATATTGTTTCTCATTTTCACAGCACCCTTTTTCCCCCCTCTCTGGTAGATACTGCCAGATATCCTGAGATATCATTGGCATCATAATAGAAATCACCAGGTTGTGATTCAACAAGGTTGAATTCAGGTTCAATTCAGGAACAAGAACTTCAGGATAGAATTCACCGGCTCAGAGTTAAGAGGGACAATAGCTCTGAATATTCCAAGAGAGTTAAATGTGATGTGTTTTGTATGTCATTTAAAAATATTTCTAATAGAAGTAATTGGTGAAAGAACATGCTAATTCTTAACAGTGAAAACCATGGTTATCTGGAAGCATGGTTTCTAATTAAAATATATGTAGTTTAGGACAACTTAGGCCCTTGGAAAACTTCCCAACTATTCTGGATTCTACTGTATTTGTGTTTTTCCATCAGAGCCAAGAGCTACTTTCAAGATTTCTTAAATAAGAATTTATAAAACATTTTCATCATCAAAGTTGGATTTCTTTCAGCACTTGTTTTGGAGAGTGGGAAGTATTTATTTGGATATTGCGTATATTTCTCAGTAACCTGGCTTCCTTAAAACTATATTCTGTTCAAGAGCAAAAGGAAGACAGAAAAGAAGGGCAAGACCAGAAAAGGAAAACAAGCAAAAGTGAAATGGAAAAGAAAGCAGCAGCCATTCAAAAATATTCACAGACTACAGAGAAATCTGAAGGGCTCTGCTTTTAATAGTCAACATCTGTCTTTAAAAACATATCAATCACATGATCACTAACAGCTGTTGCATTAGACTTTTAATCAGCCATGATTTTCAAAAGGGAGAAAGAATGCTGTTGGATCAGTGCATGGAAAGTTTATTGCTTAGAATGCACCAGCTTGGTAACTGGCAACTAATTCAAAATTTAAAGAGACAAAACTTTACCAAGCACAGAGTAAACACTCTTCATGTGTAAAGTGCTATTCTATGAAAGCATAAATGGTCCCACATGTTTGGAAGGCTGAAAAAACAATTTGGGCCGTGATATGTATTCAGACTGATACATTTAATGTGATATGAAGTGTATTAAAATATTTTTAAAACTTCTCTCCTCATGGCAAGGCAAGAAAACACAATGGCACCCTACAATTTAATCACAGTAAATACTGAACATGGATGGGTCCTCCACATTTTGAGGACCTCTTCCTCCCTAAGTAGATGTAGCTCCCACTAATGCTACTTCAAATTAATAATCTATGCAGGAGTGAGAGCATCAGGGATTGTGGCAATTTTACATATATTGGGGAAGAGGCTATCCCTGGTTTGAATTAACTTCAAGCATTCTTGGAGAAAATTTGTCAGGCATGTGTCATTTACCTTTTTATGCTCAAATGTAATGGCCACATGATAAAAATTCTTGTATGGAAGAAGAGCATGTTGTTCCAAACTAAAGAAAACAAAATGTATTTACTTCCAGCATGGGATATTTCTTAATCCATCAACCATTTGCTCTTAGAGCTGGTCACAAAGGAATCATTGGTGTCCAGTAACATTAAAAGAGAATTAAATTTACATGTGACCTTCTCAGGCAAAATAACTCTATTAAAACCCAGGAGGAGGTAGAGGAGGAGTGATTCACTGAGACTGTGGTGGTGATAATGTTACATTGCAATTGGATTCTCTTTGAAGATGTGGATTTCCAGTCAGAAAGAGTCCCCCTAACATGACTAAAACAACTAATTTATCTTTTCATGTATTTATTATTGATTATAAATGAAAGGCACAGGAAAATTATAGACATGAACACTGCATTGTAGTTAATTTCTTTATTATAATAGGAAATTATTACTCATAATTATTCTAAATTACATCCTACAAGATTTATGGGCATAATCATGATTATTAACCATCATCATATCCTGCTCTAGAGGACCACAAATATTAATTGAAGACATATGTGCCTGTATTCTATATTCAAATAGTCTATATTCAAAATGATGATATACCAAAGTATACAAAGGCATAGCCTTTGCTTTCCTAGAGTTCAGTCAAAGAACAAACAGAAAAGTGGCAACTGGGATGCAAATCATTTCAATCAAAAGGAGAAAATATAGCTGGGTGCGGTGGTGCAAGCCTGCAATCCCAGTACTTGAGAGGCTAAGACAAGAGGATGGCAGGTTCAAGGCCAGCATGTGGTACTTTAGTGAGACTGTTCCAAAATTAAAATAAAAATAAGGAGAAAATATATTCCTTAATGATAGGACTACTGATGAGGAAACTATCCATCATGAAATGTACTTAAAGAAACTCAGATGGTAGAAGCCAATCATTGGCATGTTTTTTGTTGTTGTTGTTTGTTTTTTTGATGGTGGTACTGGGGATTGAACCCAGAGCATTCTGACACCCTCAGCCCTATTTCATTTTTTTCATTTTGAAACAGGATCTCACTAAGTTCCTGGGGGCCTTGATAAGTTGCAGAGGCTGGCCTCAAACCTGTGATTCTCCTGTCTCAGCCTCCCAAGACATGGTCTTTTGATGCAATTTGTAGACAGTAAAAAACAGGTACATTAGGTTGCTGCTAGCATAAATACCACGTATTGTTTGTCTATTAAACTTTTGTTTTTCACATATATAGCAGTATGTTTTAAAATAATGATAAAAAGTATCAAACAACAGCTATTATTTGCTGTCATTATCAAATATTATATACTGTCCATCATTTTATTTGCTCTACTGTCATACCGTGGCTAACACAATAGGTGTGTTTCCACCAGCAGTACCACAAAACACACTGAGAAATGCATTTCATTATAACATTGCAACAGCTTTGATATTACTAACCAATCGGAGTTGTTCGGCTCCATTGTCGTATTTAGGGGACCACTGTCATATATGCAGTCCACCATTGATCGCCATGCTGTTATGCAACTCCCAACTGTAATTATTTCTGCTTTGGAGTAGTTGGAAAAGAGTGTGTGAGTCTCTGAGAAAGCCTCACTGGAGAGGGGTTGTCTGTGCAAGGCTCAGCAGTGTGTGAAGTGCATTTTGAGTAAAAGCAAGTGCATAATCAGGGCTCATTTAGAAAATGGTGACCAGGAAGTGTGGTTCCTCGGTGTAACACCGAAAATGGAAGGCAGGGTCAGGGCATGAAACTGACCCCGAACTGGAGCTTCACTAGCAAATCTTCACTGCCTTGCTCTCACATCTGTGATTGTCTGTTCTCTCTTGAATAAATAGTGAGACTCCCTGTGAACACGTCATTTCCAAACTCGGCTTCCAGAAGCCCTAAGATTTACCTGGAGATTCGCCAGGGTCCACCCTGTGGGCGCATGCATGAAATTGCTATCTCCATCCTGAGCTCAGCCAGAATGAAACCTTGTTCATCTGCAAAATGTGACTGAAGACAGAGTTCAGCTGCTTGAGGGAAAATAAGTCAACGAGCAAAGAGGAAGCTTGGCTTGGCATGGTGGTACACACCTGTAATCCTAGTGCTTGGGAGGCTGAGACCGGAGGATCCGGGTTCGCGGCCAGCCTCGGCTACCTAGTGAGATACTGCCACTCCGCAACTTAGTGAGACCTGGTTTCAAAATAAAGAATAAAAATAGGGATGGGGGTATAGCTCAGAGGTAGAACGCCCTGAGTTCAATCCCCAGTACCACAAAAAAAAAAAAAAAAAAAAAAAAAAAAAAAAAAAAAAAAAAAAAAAAAAAAAAAAAAAAAAAAAAAAAGAGGAAGTTTAACAATCACTGCATTGAACAACTTGGAATGGGAAAACCAGAGATAAGTGACTCTCCAGTCATTTAGCAGATTGGT
This sequence comes from Graphiurus murinus, assembly GCA_004027655.1. NCBI lineage: Eukaryota > Metazoa > Chordata > Mammalia > Rodentia > Gliridae > Graphiurus > Graphiurus murinus. Next base: position 135,104 of record PVLC010001111.1, on the reverse strand, counting down.
TGACTTTTTGGGCCATCCTGACAGCTGGGTGCAGAACAGGGTTGAGGACATACCCTTTGCAAGAAGAGTGCAACATTTCATGAGCAAGGGAATAGAAATCAAAGCATAGCTCAGTTGAAAACAGAAAGAGGAGGACAGATTCAGTGACAAATCAGAGGTAGAGCCGGGTATGGTGGCTCATGCCTCCAATCCCAGTACATGGGAGGCTGAGACAGAGGGATCACAAGTCTGAGGATAGCTTTAGCATTGTAATGAGGCTATCAACAACCTAGCAAGATCCGATTTCAGAAAAAAAATAAAATAAAATCAGGCTAGGGATGTAGGTTGGAGGTAGAAAGTCCCAGGGTTCCATTCCCAGCGCCACAAAAAAAAAAAAAAAAAAAAAAAAAATGCTAGCATGGGGTAGCAGATTTGAAGATAGATGGTTTGGAGGTGCTGGTATGTGGCAGATGTGAATCAAAGTGTGATCCATGGACCACGCAGCCAATATCCCCTGAGAATCTCAGGCCTCACCCAGACTCTCTCAGTTAGCATCACTGAGGCAAGGGGTAGATGGGTGGGATGGAGCAAAAATGAGTGTTAACACAAGTTCATCAGGTGATTTGACCATGTGCCAAAGCTGAAGAAACTCAGATGTGAAGGGTGAATCCTAATTTGGTAAATAGAGTGGATGGTGACTGGAGAGAAGGCTCCTCTGTTGATGATGTCACCAACGCTAACACTGGCTCATCAGCCTCAGCTACAGGAGAGGACAGGCACGAAGGAGCATGCACAGCTAGCAGAAAGATGCATGTGTCACTTGCACTCCTACCCAGATGGGAAAATTCAGCCATCTGGTCCCTCACTGCAATGGAGATGGGGTCATATATTCTAGTTTGTGAGTACAAGAGAAAGGGAAAACAGGTGTAATGAGAAATTAGCCAATTTGAGCCACTCGTGCAGGTAGAAATTTGGCAATCAGAAGAACAAAAAATGCTTTCTTGAAACCATGGAAGAGGACGGATTGCCCATGTATTGTGCATTTTGGCCTATAGTTAGTGTAAATAGCATGTTGAGATGTGTTGCTATGCTAATTAGCAGATAAGACATACTCTGTAAGCATGGAAAGTAAATTCACAACAATTTCAGAAACAATATAAGAAAGTTAGGAAAATAAAAGGCCAACGATACTTGGATTAACAGATTTGGTTTTGTGCTGTCTGGGAAAACAGGTTGTTTAGCTAGAGATTTTTTATAGATATGCTATTCTTTAAAGACATCCGATTCTTATGCTAAAATGTTACTTTTACAAAATAAATTCCATTTCTTGAATAGGTATGATATTTATTTGAGATATCCTCTTTCATAGTATTATTTATATTTCGGCTCTCAAAGTTTCTCTCACATTATCTTGGGGTTTTTATTTTATTTGCTACATGCCTATTACCTGGAAAAGTGGATGATTTCAAAAGTGATAGAAGATGGGATTAGCTGCAAAAGGTTTTTATCTGACGGCACAAGATTAGTACAAATAAGTCTTATTCATACAGAAGGGGTTGAAATTTCCAGTGTTGATCTAATTTGATAGCTGAAAACCATGATCCATAGAGCATTAGAAAATATTCAGTTTAGTGGTGAGCAGGGAGCTAAGGAATGCAAAATATTCCTTTATATGGTATGCAGAGCACTTTCCTCATTTGCTTTTTATCTGTCTTTGTAGATTTGCCCACTTTCCTAAATGCTGGCTTACTTGTGTCTCTAACCCCCCTTGCACATCCTCAGCAAGTCTAGAGGGGACTTCAGGAAACTCGGAAAGCTTTCCAGAACATCCTGGAAAACAACTGAGCAGGAGAGGAAAGCAAGCAGAAAGACCCATAGCCTGGACTCGGGAACTAGGTCTGAACATTTCTCCATGGAGACACCTAGTAAGCTAAGCGAGAGGTCTGTGGCAGTTCATGCCATTTATATGTGACTACTCACGTGCACGCACATGTGTGTGTGTGTGTGTGTGTGTGTGTGTGTGTGTGTGTGTTACTGGGGATTGAACTCAGGGGTGCTCTACCTCCAAGCTACATCCTTAGCCCTTCTTTTTTTTTTTCCTTTCTTTTCTTGTGATACTGGAGATTCAACCCAAGGGCATTCTACCTCTGAGCTATACCTCCAGCCCTATTTTATTATTTAATTTTGAAACAGGGTCTAGCTGGGAACCTGCAATCCTCCTGTCTTGGCCTCCCAAGTACCCTTATTACCGGGATTACAGGTGTGGTTAGATAATCATCTTTTTAAGCCCTCTGCCATGCCTGGAGCAATAATATGACATATTTCAAATATGGGCACAAAAGAGATAGGAACTGCCTGAGACATAATAAGTATTTAATGATATTCCCAAAGGACTTCTATTTTATTATTGTTAACTCTCATGACAGCACAGGATGAAATCTCCCAGAAGAGGGAGCTCGGGCTGCCTGGCTCGCAGCCCCTCCCTTCTCCATGGAGCTGGCCCCGCTGCTGCCTGGGGGCAAAGGGTTGCTATAGTTATATCAGGGGCTGCTGGGACAGTTGTTGCAATGTGAAGGGGCCCTTAACCCCTGTAAACTTTTGTGAAACCGGTCTCCTTTGTGATGAGCTCGAGATGCCGCACTGCTTACTTGCTTGTCACCAGTGTATATCATGAGGTCAATGAAGTTTCTGAAGATGGTGCAAGCCAGCCCAGTGTTTGCCTTCATTACATTACCCTGGCAACCAAAGGGAAGCCACTGCTGTCCAGAGAAAGGTAGGGGCATCCTATTGACCTTTTGTCTGGAATGTGTTTCTCTCTCTTTTTCTGAGAAAAATCAAACCATACTCCAAAGGTGGCGTCCTTCCTGAAGTTTGTCCTACCTACTCCTACTTCCAGGCCATCGCAGAAGAATCGCTTCCCATGGTGTGGTGCAATTGAGCTTGACTCCAAATTGCAAGTACAGAACAACTCTCTCGAGCTGCAGAAGTAGAAGGGGTTGCTTAGTAGTGTTGGAAGTCCAGTGTCTTGGGATCTTTGTCTCTCAAACTCAGGGGGGCATTACTTCTTCCTGAAAAAGCCAGGACGGGACAAAATTCATTTCAACTGAAGTGCAGGCCATGGAGCTGGGAGGGAAGGAGAAGTACAAACAGAGTAGCAGAGCTGCACAGGGAGAAAGGCCTTTACAGTGCGGATAGCTGAGCCCTGGCTGGCCATGAGATTTACTGGAAGAAAATACTCAGTTATATACAAAGAGCAGAGAAGCAGAATTGAAATAGATGCTGAAAATATCAAAATGAGAACTTTTCCTGAAAATAACCATAAAAAGTGTTACAATAAGAAATTGGCATTATATTCCAGATTCATGGGAGTCCAGAAAATGTTGAGATATTGTAGGTCAGAGGAAAAGAAAATCTTTATTGGATTGGACCAGGAAAGGAACAATATAAATAAATAAATAAATATATATATGTATATATATATAGGTATGCATATATATATAGCATATATATATATGATTATGAGTATTGAACCAGGTGTGTTTTTTGGTATTTTTGTTTAATTTTTGAGGCAGGGTATTACTTAGGTTGCTTAGAGTCTCACTATATTCCTGAGGCTGTCCTCGAACCTGCAATCCTCCTGTCTCAGCCTCTCAAGTATCGGAACTCTATCTTTCATCATGAGAGTGAGTTTCAGGTGTGTTTGTTTGTTATTTATTATTGCTTTATTTCTTCAACTATGTCTTATAAGGAAAATCACATGGATAGCTAACATTGAGAGTTTATGATGTGCCCGGTACTATTCTAAGGGCTTCACATATATTAATCCACTTAATTGACTATCAAACTCAGTCTTTTTATTTCTGATATTTTTCCAGCATGGATACTGAGACTTACAGAAGTTAGGTGAGTGGCCGAATGTAACAAAGGGAGGCCAGCGACGAGAGCTGGGATGTCAACCTGGCAGTCTGGACTCGGTGTGTGTACCTTCACCCCGCCTTTGCACTCTACTGTGAGGACTTTGACATGAAGGTCCACAGTCCTGCTCGCCATCACAGCATTTGTGTCCTGGGTGGGGGAGAGGCCAGGGCAATGATAGCACCATGCAATGGGACACTGCTGGGGCAAGGTCCCCAGAGGAAGATAGATGGTCAGGAGCAAGAGGACAACTAGTCAACAAGGGACGGAAGAATCTTCTAAGCCAAGCAAAACAGGATTGGTGGAGCAGGAACATAAATCAGTGTCTTCATCCAAGCAGTGGCTTAGGGACCCGCGTTGGCTCAGTCCTGTTTCTCCATAGAGACAGAGTCCTTTGTTTCCAGGCTCAGTGTTGGAAAGAGAGAGTGGAGAAAGCATGCATAAGTTATCTAACTCTGCCGGAACCACTCTGCTCACTGTCTATTGGTGAAAATTTGTCACAGGACCAGATTCGTATGTGCGTGGGAGGAGAATATATGAGCATTTGATGGCATCTAACAGTCTGACAAACTCACTAATGGTTGTGATCCAGAAGTTGATTTGTGTTCTATGTATTTCTCCAGCCCTAATCTAGCCAGAGAGGATTTCTTTTCACTTCTTATGTGACACTAAAATCCCACTCTGCAGCCTTCTTACGTGCTGGTTCCCTTCTTTTGTGCAGTAGCTAATTCCTTCTTACCTTTCAGAGTACTGTTTAATTGTATTTTCCACAAAGTCTTCTTTCTTTGCTGGACCAAATCCTAGATTCAGTTCTTACAGCATCATTTACCATTTTGTTCGATTACAGTATCAATTTTACATCTTGTGATTATTCTATTTTTAATCTCACACGATAAACTTTTTTTTTTTTTAAATCGGGACTCTTTCAGTTCATTGTGGGTTTTTTTTACGTTTATAGTAGTAGATGCTAAATAAATACTAGATGACTGAATGATTGATTTACTAAATGCATAACTTATTTAATAGCAATTAATTATTAGACAAATTCAAAGACCAAAAAAAAAAATCCCAGCATTCCGGAGGCTGAAACCAGAGGATCTGGGTTCGAGGCCAGCCTCAGCTACCTAGTGAGGCACTCCACAACTTAGCGAGACCCGGTTTCAAAATAAAGAATAAAAAATAGGGGGGGGGGGTAGCTCAGAGGTGGAATGCCCCTGAGTTCAATCCCCAGTACCACACACACACACACACAAAAAAATCACCTATCATACTGTGAGTCAGATGTGGTGGTGCACACCTGTAATCTCAGTACTTGAGAGGCTGATACTGGAGATTCACAGGTTTAGTGTCAGCCTCAGCAATTTAGCAAGGCTCTCAGCAACTTAGCTATACCCTATTTCCAAAATAAAAATAAAAGGGTTAGGGATGTAGCTCAGAGATAAAATGCCCCTGGGTTCAATCCCTAGCAAAAAAAAAAAAAAAAAAAAAAAAAAAAAACCAACTCTGGAAGTGGCAGTATTTGAACTCACTGATCTAGGACTCAGGAATGCTGAGCATGGCCACACTTGCTGTCATCTCCTAACTCTGCACACTCTTCATTCTGCCTGGATCAGTCTTTCACTTTACCTTTTAACTGACTAACTCATAAACATCCTACTCCAGCTCATATGAATTTCACCTAAGGTACTTTCATGACCCCCAAATACATGTTAAAGGCTTACTTCACTATATATCGGTTAGCATGGTAGCGATCATGGAGATTACAGAATCAGGGACAGCAGCTCTGCAGCAGTCTACTGCCCCTATACCTGTTCCTCCCACTAACATATGGTAGATTTTTAGCTGAACACGGAGCCACCCAGTTAAAGACTACAATTCCAGCCTTTTGTAGCTAAGTACCATCACATGGCTACATTCCAGTCAAAGGACTGTGAGTTAACATTTATATGATCCCTGTAGGTCATTTCCTTATATATAATTTTGTACACACTCCCCTGGTCTCTTTTGCCTTTATACTAGCTAGACGGTGATAAAAATTGAAGCAGACTCTTTAGAGCTGTAAGTGTTTAGGATGGCCTAGGCACTCTATGGACTGATTAGAATGGAAATAAACATTTTCTTATTTAGATTCTCTTTTTATAGCAGCTGAGTGGCACCACCAAGATCATATTTATAAAGTTTGCATTCATATTCCAAGCTAATTGCACTGGCTCTGACATTTAATAGCTACTTAATAACTTACTTATTGAATAAATGAGAGAAAAAATGAATGAGTTTGTAATGTCAAAATGAGTGGTATGATGATTCAGGCTGGGGAGTAGTCAGTCACCAGATAACAACCTAAACGAAGGAATCATTATTGGGCTTGATTATTTCTGAAGAGATAGACATATTACCTAGGAAAACGTATATATTATTTTTCCCAGAGGAAATCAGGTAATTATTTAGCATTGAGAGAAAAACCGAGATCCATACAACTGGAGAAAGAAAAAAAAAATCAGAGTTCAGAATGTTGTGGAAGTATTACTCTTTGGTAATTGATGTCATATACATAACTCACATTAGAATAAACTCTCTATGGGAGTCTTGGTGTTTCTTTCTTCTGTAAATAATTTATGTTTTCTTTCCCCAATTTGAGGCTATAGGCTTTATTTTGGAGATCTGTGTTTATCTCCCTGAATTATAGGCAGTACTTTGTCTTAGACTCTCAACCTAGGGATGGAATTTGTCATTATCCTTAGACTCTAACCTACGGCTGGAATTGTTTTTTATCATTGACCACCAGAACAAGGGCAGTTGCCTTTTTTCTTTTTTTTTTCCATTCTTATTTACTTTTTAATTGTTCCTTCCTGATGAGCCTAAGGTTACTTTTAAACACATGCATATTTATCCCAGATCCAGTTATCTAATCCAACTGATTCCAGAATATCTCATTAATCCAACTGATTCATCAAGTTACTCTTTACCCTCTAAATATAAATGACTCATTCCTGTCACTTTTTTTTTTTTTAGTATTGGGAATTAAATCCAAGTATCCAAGTACATTCTGCATCTGAGCCATATGCCCAACCCTATTTTATTTTTTATTTTGAAACAGGTTCTCTCTAAGTAGCTGAGGACCTCACTAAATTGCTGAGGCTGGCCTTGAATCTGTGATCCTCCTGTACAACTTCCCAAGTGCTAGGATTACAGCTGTGCACCACCATGCCGGGCTTCCTTTGGGCTTCCTTTGTTCTTTAAAGGCTGTAGTTACTGGGGTTATCCCCTCCAATGGTGCTTAGAACTACTCTATGCAATCATTTCATTTCTCAACCAGTTCACTTACTACTTACTCAACAAAACTCTCAAAATGACTTTTTTCAGATCTGATATTACTGCAATGTGATGAATACTGAAATAGAAATGCACATGATTTACGGTAGATGCCAAAGGTTAGCAAAATCCTTGCTCTTTCTTGAGAGATCAGGAAAGGAGGCCACCTTGGGGGTGGTGTTGGTTGAAGTAAAAGCTGCCAGATCTCTTCTGAGCTTGACTGGGATGTCTCAGAACATTACCTCCACCATATTTAATTTGCAGTTCTAAGGTCAGCCTTGATTCCAGTGACTGGAAATACAGCTCACCTCCTGAAGTGAGGGGTGCCAGGACACAATGAAGGAGCAGGGAGGTGTCCATCATTGCTGAGGATGTACCATACACGACATACATGGAAATCCAGAAACTCATCCTTCATTATTTCAGAAAAATGTACTTGAACATTCATTCTCCTACATCTCCCCCTTTATTAAGCCACATTTTTATATACATGGTATCTAATTATCTATTTTCATAGATACCATTTTATCCTATTATTTAAACTGTTTTAACATATACATATTTTAGCATTGTTTTCTCCTTTAAAATCTCCATTCATGTTTCTAATTAGATTTTCACTTTCTATTTTGCTTCTTGATAGATTTTTTTTCTTACCTACGTTTATTTTCTGGCATCTGCCAATTCAACATTTTAAATCTTATTTTCTCCTCTGACTCCCTGTAGCTCTACTTTAAACAGTATTTCTTACTGACATTTTCATAAATGCCTTTGAATTCTTGGGGAATGCCTGGGGTCTTGCTCCCCAACTGTGTCCTGGTGGTAATATTTTTCACATCTTTGCTCAACGATCATTTCTTTTTGCCCTTCTTTCCTTTTCTGAGGAGGAATATTTATGTATAGTTATTATGTTGTGTTAAAAGAAAAACTTTCAATGCATTAAATTTTACATAGTTTGATCTTGGAACAATTCATGGACCAGGTAGCACTCAGAATCAGAAGAGGTTTGGAGAGCTTCACCCTGCAACTTGGGCAATGAGTATTTATAGAAAGGACACAGAAATAAAATCCAGAAATAGTTTGATTGGTTCCAGCTCTGTGTTTGCCTTATTTGAATAAAGTTGATCAGTTGTTGCATTGTGACTGGCTGATACCAGCTTGCTTGTGATTGGTTAACACCTGCCTGCTTGTGATTAGTTAAGGATTTACTGTGCATTGATTTTTTAATTTACTTATATATTAAGTTAAGTTGTACTTTCTTGTATAGGGACTGAAAGCACAGAGATAGTTTTAGGCCAATGGCCTCCTGCTTATTTAATTTAACAATTATTGCCTTTGAGTATTTGAATGAACTATCAATATTTGAAAGAATATTGTGAGACAAGATCAGGTTTAAGGAAATTTACTTTGCCCTCAGTAGAACATTTTCTAATACAAGGATTTATGTCTTTGTATATAAAAATACATTTAGGTTTCCTTTATATTTTCAGGTGATAAATATCAGCAACTTACTTATAAGCTGCTGTTGACAAAGCCCACATTCTCCACCCTGCCTCTCAGTTGCAGAGATTAGAAAACTATTTTCTCCTCTCCTCCTAGATGTCTGCTTTCTCTGCTCACTCTGCTGGCTTCTCTTTCCTCCTTCTCCTCCTTCTCAAATACCTTTCTTCTCTATTCTCAGGCCTCTTTCAGGGGCAGCACCAAGCTCCATGCAAAAAAATCAGTGGTTTTATCTCTTGGGACATACACTGCTCTTTAGAAATTTATCTTTGTTTGTTTGCTTGTTTGTTTTAACTGACTTTTCCTTGTGTCTCCACTCATTCTGGCTGTCTTCATATATAGTGAGCTTCTAAATTCTTTTATCTTCGGTAATAACAATACTATCTAAAAGTCCAAATTGCCTGTTTGTTTGTTTGTTTATGGTACTAAGAATTGAAACCAGGAGCATTCCACCTAAGACCTATACCCCTAGCCCTTTTGTTTTTGTTTTGGAATAGTGTCTTGCTAGGTTGCTAAGAATAGAACTAAATTGCAGACGCTGATCTTAAACCTGTGATCCTCCTGTCTCAGCCTCCTAACAACTAAGATTACAGGTGTGCACCACCACACTCAGCCACATTGCCTCTGTAAATATGATTCTTCTTTATCTCATCTGTGTGTATATGCACACATGTACATATTTTACATATATATAATCATATGTGTGTAAATACATTTGGTAAATAAAAAGGACAAAAATGCATAGGAACACTTAAAAGAATGATCAAATGTACACCTAGTACTCTACATCTAGCTTATGAAATAGAATTTTAGCAATACAATGGATGCTCCTCCATGAGTCCATCAATTACATGCTTCTCTTCTCTGTCTACATGTAAGCACACCCTGAAGGTTGTAAATTTATTTCAGTTACTTTTATTTGTTGGCTATAGATGTTTATACATGCATACACGTACAATTGGCTGTGGATAGCCACAGGTTCTGTATCTGTGGATTCCGTTAATTGTAGATAAATAATAATTGAGAAAAATGCTTTTGTACTGAATAGTTACAGACTCTTTAACTTGTCATTATTTCTTAAATAATACAGTATAACAAAAATTTACATACCATTCATATTGTCTTAGGTATTATGAAGATTGAAGATACACCTAAGTTATATGCAAATATCACCCTATTTCATACAACGGACTTAAGCATCTGCAGATTTGATATCTATATTGTGGTAGTCAGTATTCCATTGCTATGACAAAATCAGCTTAAAAGAAGGAATTATTTATTTTGTCTCAAGAAAAACAAATCCAAAAGGGGAGGTGAACGGGGATCCAGAAATAACTCTTGGAGCAGATAGTATTTGAGTTCAAACTTAAAAAAGATGGCTAGATTTTAGCATGCCCTACTACATGGCCAAAGACTTCTAAGTAGGGAGAACACACTGAAACAAGTTCCAAGAACATAGAAATGTAGGTGCTAGCTAGCATGTGGTAAGCAGGTCAGCTAGTACGTCAAGTGTACATGGAAGGGTGTCTTAAGACATCAAGGACACATGACCTAAATAACTTTTCCTGGTGAGCCCTTGGAAAACCACAAACAGATATGTTATAGGAATGCTATTTAAGAGCACTGTGTTAGATAAACCAAAGATGAGAGCAACTGAGTCTAAGAAACCGTGCAATGACACTGAAACAATCTAGTCAAAGGGTAGTAAGGGCTTATACCAGGGCCTTAGGAGCAGAAGTCAAAATAATGAGCACTTTCCATAACCTTTGCCAAAGGAAAATCAACCAGTCCTGGTGATCACGGGCAGTGAGGGAGGAAATGAGGGCAAAGATGACACTAAGGCCTTGATCCTGGAATATTGAGAATTTTTAAGTTCCCTTATCAGGATTAGGGAACACACAGTAGTGAAAATACACAGTAGTGAACTGAAGTAAGTTTGGTCCCTCAGATAAGCAGCTGATGCCATGGATTTTGGTTTAGGGGCTGTAGACATGTAATAGTGATGGCTGTAGCTGTGAGTGTTCATGGGATTATCAAAGGAGATAGGATATTGAGAAGGATGTGACTGTGTTCAAGGTACGGAGATAGAAAAGCAGTGCAGTGAGGAGACAGAGGAGAATGTAGGAAAGTAGGGAAATGCAAATTTCCTCTACATTTTCATAGTGTAGAGGAAACTAAGAAAGAATTCGCCTCATCAATGGAGGTGGTCAAAATTGGAATCACCATCCTAGAAGCAGGGATAGATTGGAAGAACCAATTGTCCTGGGGAAATGAGCGTTCTTCTTTAGGTGCAAAGCCCTTAGAAGGCTGGATGCCAAGACATGTGTGATGGTTAACCTGGATTGTCAACTTCACTGGACCATGAAACATCTAAGATTATGTGACTTTGGGTGTGTTGATGAGATGATTGGCTTATTTACGTAAGGGCAGACTGAAGGGAACGTCTTCCCTGAGTGTAGGCAGCACTGTTCTGATAGGCCCAGGACCTGGATAAAAAGAAAGAGGAAGCTACTTGAAGGTATGTGTGGTTCTTCCTGAAAAAAGTGCATCTGCTCTCCCCTGAGATACCAATCTTCTGCCCTTCCACTCTCCTAACTGGACTTTCACCATCCTTTCTCCAGAGAGTTCGCTGGCCCTTTCATCTTGGACTGGGACTGCATTAGCAGTCATTCCTATTCTCAGACTCCTGCAGCTCTTGCACCACTTGACCAGCTGCTGGTTGCTCAGCTCTTCACAAGCAGGCAGCCACTTGAGACAACACTTTGGCCTCTAAGTTGATTTGATGAATACCCTTTTACCATATACGTACCCTATGAATTCAGTTACTCTAGTGAACCCTGACTAATACAACATGGAATCAAGAAACGGACAGTGAGCCACTGATGGCTCCTGGCCCAGGTCAGTGGCAGAGTGGGATGGGAGAATCCATGATTATAGTGTCTCATGCTATAGAAGTCAAGCAGCACAAAGGCTAAAAGGAACCTCTAAATTGGGTAAGCCAGAGATGATCGTTATGTTTGGAAAGACCAACTCTAGAAGAGGGTTCAGGGACTGACTTTAGATTTTAACAAATTGAGAAGTAAGAAATGAGGCACTGGAGACCGCTGGTTTACCCTACAATTTTGAGAATTTGGAGTCGATCAAGAGGCAGCTCTGGTGAGATGAGGAGCTGGGGTGGGGCAGGAAGAAATGAAGCATTGTTTTTAGAATGGGGAAAAAACTTGTTTGTAGTTCTAAAAGATCAAAAGAAGGAATAAATTTGAAGACACAGAGGTTGACAAAATCCTGGAATGGGTCTGTGGTTATGGAACCAAGAACACAGGTAGAGAGGAGAGGCCTCGTGTCCCAAGGAGGATGAGCAACACCTCATACTCAGAGAAAGGAGGAGTCCAAAAGGAATTAAGATACAGAAGGATTTTGAGTTAGAAAAAGTCCTGCCCAGGAAACACAGCAAATCATCTTGCTCCCAGGGAAACAGAAGGAGATATCATCTGTTCAGAGTAGTGTGGGGGCGGAGTGGACCCAAGACAAGATTTAGTCACCAATCTGTGGCAGACTCCATAGGAGCACATCCATTTCCCTTGTATTATTATTGCTATTGTTGTTATTGTTGTGGTTTTCTTTACTTTCAGGCTGACTTTGCTAATAATATTAGCACTGCATAGTTGATGGAATGATTTTCACTTTCTGCCTTACTACTTAGAAAATATCTTAATAGGCAAAAATAGAAATCAAAGCCATCACCCTCAATTTTTTTTTAACACAAAATTACAGAGCACAAGTTTAAAAAACAAGCTTTCCTCTAACTGTAGCAGCAGACCTAAATCTTGAGGGATATAAAAAAAAGTTTTCACATGGGAAGCTGGATTTTTTAAGCTAATGAATGCAACTCTATTTTTGATACTATGCCGTGTGTTTATATAAAATAGAGGAGCATTTTAGGCCAATTAGTGGCTTGCAAACCCTATACTTTTTCCAGCAAGGGCTAAGCTTGACGAACTTGAGAAGTTAACACAGAAAAGCGTTGGCAGGGGATCCTGTGGTTGGCTTGATGCGAGGCAACAAAGCTTTTGCATAAATTAGTTTTTATTTGTTAAAAGGAAAACAAATTCTGTTTGTTTTTGTAATACAGTTTGTTGGTTCTTTTAATTTGGGGGAAAATTTGGGGAATTTCAGTTTGCAGAGAAGTGAGAGCAGAGTCAGCAGGAGCCAGGCCCTGGCTCCCAGGCCCTGTGTAAACACCCACAAGTTGTCTTCAATACACCTCGGTCTGAGGCCACAGGGACAGCCTGTTATGCCTGGACCTCAGTTGAACCGGGAATGCCAGCCGGGCTGGGACTGCTGTGTGATCCACCAAAAGGGAGCCTGTGGCTTTTCCCCCACCTTTGCAACCTGACTTTTCTGGAGTGGCTATGGTAAGCTGGATTTAGAGAGTGCTCCTGCCTTGGTGGAATTTAAGATCACGGCATCCTTTCCATTCCTTTTGCAGATACAGGAAGTGAAGACTGGACACAGAATTGCACTTAGTCAAGGCAGATTAGCACAGTACCTGACACGCTCGAGCCTCGAGTCAAAGCCCCTTTGATAGAAGCTTAAATCTTTCACCTCCTTTTTTCAGCTGGCCACTTGGACGTGAAGGGACTTTTTTGTTTGTCAGCCTTAATCTAGAAAAGATGACATCCTTGGAAATCCAATGACGCAGGACAGCTAATGGTAAAGCCTTCTAAGTTCATAATTCCTGTGGTCATTTTCTACTTTGCTCAGCAGTGTAAACTCAGGCCTCAGCTGCACTTCCCAGCTAGGATGGATCTTGGCATGCCTGGGAAAACCTGATATGATTGTTGCTCATATAACTTGTTTCCGTGAGAGGGTAAGACCTCCAGATTGGGGGTGCAAGGGATTCTTTAGAAGTATGCAACTGGTGTTAGTTCAGAACTATTCTTACAGTCCAAAAAACAATCTTGGTTTTTGTTGTTGTTGTTGTTTGTTTGTTTGTTTGTTTTAGGGGGGACTGGGGATTGAACCCAGGGGCATTCTACCTCTGAGATATGCCCCCAGCCCTTTTTATTTTTTATTTTGAAACAGATTCTTGCTCAGTTTCTGAGAGTCCACCTAAGCTGCTGAGGCAGACTTCAAACCTGCAATCCTCCCGTCTCAGCCTCCCAAGTACTAGGATTACAGGCATGGCCGCTCTCACATTTTTAATGCACTATTCATGGCTTCATGACGACACTATAAAGTGCTATGGCAAAAATTACTAGTTGCCCCTGATTTCTTCTTTTTTTTTTTTTTTTTTGCGGTACTGGGGATTGAACTCAGGGGCATTCTACCTCCGAGCTGTACCCCCAGCCCTATTTTTTATTCTTTATTTTGAAACAAGGTCTCACTACGTTGCGGAGTACCTCACTAGGTAGCTGAGGATGACTGAGAACCCGGATCCTCCGGTCTCAGCCTCCCGAATGCTGGGATTACAAGAGTGCGCCACCACGCCCAGCTTCTTCTTTCTTCTTCTATAGTCATAAAGTTCTAATTCCTATGTGGCACAAAATGAAGGTCACGTGCCTCAGCTTTCCTTGCATCTAGGTGCAGGCATATAATTAAGTTCTGGCTAATGGGGTGAGAGTGGAGGTAACAAGAAGTGGGTAGAGTTAACAATGTATAACTTCCATGTTATTCTACCGAGGGAAATAACATGTCCTCTCCTTCTTTTCCCATTGGCTACAATAGTGCTGGGGTTGAGAAACTTCGCTTTAGTTGATTTAGATGCACTGATGAATAATAAATGCAAAAAGATGATGATTATTATTAATGTAAATAAGAGGGCTGGAATGTAGCTCAGCAGTAAAGCACTTGCCTAGCATATGTGAGGTTTTGGATTCAATCTCTAGTCCCTAAATAAACAAATAAATGCATTTGTAAGTGTCAGTAGTTGCGTGAGCTTGGACACATCATTTAATCATTCTAAGTTTCTTTCCTCAATTTACGCTGGAGATGAGGGATACAATAAATATGAGAAGGGATGTGTGTAAAGTACCGATCACAGTGTCATCACTACCAACAGCGAGCAGAGTCTGGCCTTTTGAATCATGAAGTTCAATAGACAAGATAGCAGAGGCAGAGACACTACTGCAGGGGTGGGGACTGAGTAGTGGCCAGCAGCAGAAGGCCTTCCTGCCCTTGGTGTGGCCACTGTGGAGGACTCCTTGGTGAACAAGACAGGACTCTGTGGTTAGTGCTGGGACTCTTTGTCCTGAGTTAACAGTAACAGGAAGAGTGACTCAGTATCCTGCCTCAAAACTGAGTCTGGTTTGGAACTTCCTCTCCCAACTCATGATTGGTCTGGGAACCAGACAAGTAGGACTGAGTGTTGTATGATACTCAGAGACCAATGGGCCCAGCTAAGGCAAGGTGGGTGGGAAAAGGGGCAAAGGCAACGAGTGAGAGGGTTCTGGCAACAGGAATTTTTATAAGCCTGGTGGTTTGAGGTAAGTTTTAATAGTCCATGGACCTAAGCCTAACTCCCAGGTCTACTTCTCTACTTCTTACCAACTGCTATTGTATTGATACAATTTCCACATCTCTTTTTTTTTTCTTTTTTCTTTTTTTTATTCTATGGATTAAACTCAGGGACATTTTACCTCTGAGCTATACCCCAGCTCTATTTTATTTATTTTGTTTGTTTGTTTGGAAACAGGGACTCTCTAGGTTGAAGAGGGCTTTACTAAGTTGCTGAGGCTGGCCACAAACCTGCAAACCTCCTGTCTCTGCTTCCCTGGTCAATTTCCACATCCCTAATGTGGGGGTAATGGCTACTTTGTGAGCACTGTTAATAACAGCCATCGTCTCCTGTGTTCTTATTATGAGTCAATCACTCTTATAAACATGTTTGCCTGTTATCTCAGGTAAAATTCACAACAATCCTGGGAAGTAGAGACTCTTATGATTTCTATCTTACAAAAGAGAAAACTGGGTCTTAGAGAGGTCAGAAAATAGGTCCACAGTCAGTCTCTACTTTTGCATCTAGGATTAAATAAGAACCAGTATGCTTAACATAGTGCTTGATCTGTGGCCAATAAATGTTGACTTTTTATCTGAACTTTAAAAAAAAAATTGAAGCTAAGTCACTTTCCCCAAATCGTGTCACTGTGCCAGTAGAACAAAGCTCAAGCTGTCACCTCCCCATGGCTTCTCTCCCCCTGCACTTTGCCTTGCATAAGAAGGATGCCCAGCCCTTTCAAAGCTGCAGCCTGACTCAAGATTGAGTAGTTCTGCTCAAACCAGCCCTCAGGGGTCAAGCCTGAACTCTAAGGACGCAGCTTCACCCTTCCAGTCTTAAACACAACAGCCACCAGCAATCTCCATCCCACTACCCTTTCCTGCCCCCTTTCCACCGACCCCAGCACCTGCAGTGCTGCCCGAAGCACGTGATCAGTGGCTCACTTCTGTTTGTGAAGTTTCTCAGCCAAGAGGAAAACCATTAGGTGTCAAATTGCACGTAGAAAGCATCCAAGAAGCTGCCTGTTCCAGCACCAGCTCCTGCCAAAGGACCTTAAATAAACTTGGTTAGAAGGAAGATGTCTGAAATTACTGTGTATGTGGTATATTTAGTTTGTTAGGTTAATACATAGAACTCGATTTCATCTAATTAATTAGTGTGAGTTGTCAATGCAGACAAAACAACAGGCCTTTAAAAAAAAATCCTCTTCCTATTCTTTTTGTGGGTTTCTTTTGGGTAAAAAGCCAGTCAATATACTACTTAGGATAAAAGAAAAATCTATGTGAAGAGTTGAGTAACTCTTTATTTATTTATATTTTTAGCCAAAGGTGAGAGGTAAAGTCAAGCAATTTCTCCAAGAATCAATGGCCATATAGCACAGTTACATGGATAGAAAAGAAGACTTGCATGCATAAGAGGAAAAAAATCAATACACCTAAAAAACTATGAGTGAATGCTTAAAATGTGTTGCTCTCATTTTTTTTAATGTCTATTATTTCAATATGGTGCTTTCTGATGGAAACTGGAAAGTTGTAGCCCGGTTTTAAAAATAAGTTCAATAAGAGAGAATCACCTTATGTGTTACATGACTTGATGAATTTTTGTGCCACCTGACTGATCTTCCCATCACAAGTTGCATTCATATAGATGACTCACTAAGCAATAAAAGGTAGAGGCAGAATCGCCTCTGCCCTCCAGAAGAACTTCCCATGAGAGGAGGAATGAGCAGGAAGCAGGCCAGGCCTGGTTCCTAACTCTTAGGATGGGAGAGGGTTAGCCAGAAAGTGAAAGAGAACAGGAGTTAATGTTTCACCTTTGTGCAAGGCTTATTTTCTAAGATGTAAAATCCACACAGGAGAGAGATGGAGGGAGGGAGGAAAGGAGGAAAAGAGAGAGAGAGAGAGAGAGAGAGAGAGAGAGAGAGAGCAGTTCTGCTCTATACTCAGTAAAATGTCCCAAGAGTAATTTGTGGAAGAATCTGGTTAGAATGTAAGGCAGATGCTGAGACTTGTAAGCCTAAGGTAGTAAGAGATCACTTAGTAAGGAAGGATCGGAATAAGCCACAAGGAAGCAACTCAGGAAGATAAGGCAATAGTTAAACAACACAAAGATTACGCAAGAAAGTGGTAGAAAGTCAGATATCTGAACAGTAAGATGTGATGCATGTAGCCTAGATTAAAGCAGTGGAGAATTAGCTGAGCTTCAGGACAGTAAATAAAATCTAAATTAAGGGGTAGAAAAATAACAAATACAGACATGGTGAAAGGTCCAAACCCTGGTTGTGAAAGCAGGTGGTTCAAAGTACCATCTACCAACAGTAAAACAAGGAAAACCTAAAGTACTTATTAAACAACAAAAAGAATTTCCTCTCTCCTGCTCTCCTGTGATAGCAGCAGTTTGAAAGATAAAAAGTATTTGCATAAAATTCCAGGACACTTTTGCCTCTTGCCATGAATTTATGGGAAAAGGGAGAATGGAAGAAGAAGAAGAGAAAGAAGAAGAAGAAGAAGAAGAAGAAGAAGAAGAAGAAGAAGAAGAAGAAGAAGAGGAGGAGGAGGAGGAGGAGGAGGAGGAGGAGGAGGAGGAGGAGGAGGAGGAGGAGGAGGAAGAGGAGGAGGAAGAGGAGGAGGAAGAGGAAGAAGGAAGGAGACAGGGAGGGAGAGTGGAGGGGGAGGGGGAGGGGGAGGGGGAAGAGGGAGGAAATTATCTGCCTTTATGAGACATATTCTTTCTGGTGACAGTCTCCTTGCCCTATGACCTGAGGCGGTATAGTCCTCCGCACAGCAGAGTTTTCTCTATAACACAAGAGTCTGCATCCCTGGGATCTATAAATCAGAGACCACAGATACGCAATAGTGAGTCTTGAAGTCAATAAAGGTCATAAGAACAGACGGATCGATCTTGCTAAGATGCTCTGCAGGCCACAAACACTTGTCCAAAGTGACCACTGGCCATGTGCTAAGAAGTCACCTTCTTTCATAAGTGAGTACTTTCTAGACCTGTTCACCTCATGAGCACAGAGTGAATGAAAGGCATTGAAAGTCTCGTAGCACGAGGTAAGCCAGAGAAGATGCAGTTGCCACATGATGCTTCCTGTCCCTGCAGGAGGCCAACCTCAAGGTCCCCAGGACTTCAGATGCTGTGAGGACTACAAGAACCTGTGTTAGGGTATACACAGGTGTCCAACTCACAGGCTTGCGAAGCTCTGCCTAAAGGGACAGTTTGAGATCTCCTGAGATAATTACCCTTAGAGGCAGAGGAGCCACAGGGTAAGAGAAATGGAAATAAGCAAAGGTCAAAGTTAAATAGGAAGCGCAGGAAACTGTAGTACAGAGAAACTGAGCCAGCACAGATGAAAGGGATGTTTCAAGTGCAAATACAAAGCTAGCAAAAGAGGTCATTGTTTCCCTGCATGGAAAAGGGGACGTTCTCTTCCTCCTACAAATGCAAAGAAACAGAGGCAGATAAAGAGAAGAGTAATCCAGCAAACCTACGGTGTGGGTTCCTACAAAGGAACAGGACAGCAAAGTGCAGCTCGGAGATGACAAACGTTGAGACTGCTGGTGTGTTTTGTGAGGCCAGAGACATATTTTCAAAATAATTGAATCTGAGTACGTCTTGATAAGTAGTGTGTTTTCCATATTTCTGATGCTGTCACTCTTTAATACTTTATCAATCTTTTCCATTATTTTTGTTATTATCCTAGCTGCTGAGGATACTTGAGTTTGCACACTCCAAGCCTTGTGTATGCTGTGAAGATCCTGAAGCCAACATTTTTAGTGGTATAACCCCTAATGATGATCAGACCAGTAGAGATTAGCTGTGGGTCTGAGGAAAAAAAAAAAAAGATGTACAAAAACAAGATCAGGATAGCATGAAGGCAGAAGGATTCCTACTAAGGAAATTCTGTTACTAGAGCTCTCATCCAAGTTTCTTTTTTTAATAGCCGGGCGTGGTGGCGCACGCTTGTAATCCCAGCATTCGGGAGGCTGAGACCTGAGGATCAGGGTTCGCGGCCAGCCTCAACTACCCAGTGAGGCACTCCGCAATTTAGTGAGACTTGGTTTCAAAATAAAGAATAAAAAAATAGGGCTGGGGGTTTAGCTCGGAGGTAGAATGCCCCTGAGTTCAATCCCCAGTACCGCAAAAAAAAAAAAAAAGTTTCTTTTTTTAATAATTATTAAAGCACTTAGATTTATGCATACATCTTTTTTAAAACTTGCATTTCTTAAGTTATCTTTATTAAATCTGTATTTAATTATTATCAAATTATTATTCTTTGTTATTTAGTTCTCCTCAATTTATTCTTTTGTTCTAAAAGATATCCAGAAAGGATCCTGGAATATCTAATTTTAATTTTACCTGAACTCAATTTACCTTCCGATGGATACCTAATTACTTTGGCAGAGAAAACTTTTTTTTTTTTTTTTTTTTAGCTCTTGGGATTAAACTCAGGGGCATTCTATCTCTGAGCTACACCCCCAGCCTTATTTTATTTTTTATTTTGAAACAGGATCTCACTAAGTTGCTGAAGTTGCTGAGGGCCTAGCTAAGTTACTGAAGCTGGCCTTGAATCTGTGATCCTCCTGTTCCAGTCTCCCAAATATTGAGATTATAGGCATGTACCACCACACCCAGCCAGAAAAGACTCTTGATTAAATCTTTCAAGTAGCTGAAAATACATTACATACATGGACTTTAACTGATGAGTTTCTATATCTGTTCAATATGTAAGAATTGTTTCCATATAAGGCTGTTATAACACTACTCAGATTTGGAGTAAAGAAAAATATGACTATATATATGTATATATATATATATATTTTTTTTTTCTTTCCTAGAAAGGAACTAGTGTTAGATGGGATGGAGAAAGGGTATGTTTGTAAAGATGACAGGTAAGAAATCTACATGTGAACCTCTGGCCCCAAAGAACTCCCACTTCCCAGGGGTGTCATTGTGAGTGCTGTGAGAAAAAAGTGACTTTCTATGAGGAGTAGGTAGAAATACCAGGCTGTTACACGTTAGGACGATTGTATAGAATATGGTCTAGGAAAATTCATTTTTCACAGAAATAATATAGTTGATTTATCTTGGAGGTACTGTTCTTAAGTAAGTTTTAGTAATTGCATGATATAAAATATGAAAATTCACTTGAAAACTTGTATTGAAAGCAGGTATGACTGTACAATGTATTGACAAAACATACAGAAGTCATAGCATTCAAACACACCCCCCCAAAAACAGAATAAAACTATTGCAAAGGTTTTAGCACAACCTGGTGGTCATTGTACATTCTACAATAAGGTGATTTAAGGCATTCAAGCACATCTATGGGAAAATATTTCAGTATAACAAAATTATCCCCAAGAAAATGCAACTGTTTCTAGGAAATTTACTATTCTAGGTTCATGAGCAATAAAACATAATCATAAATCAGTAGAATAAAGCTTCTTACTTTTCTAGATTTATTTTTATTCAGCATTCATTCAGAAAAAAAACCCACATATTTGAAACATTCAGACATTTATTTCTTCTGACATTTTAGATTATAGGTTATTTGGGACTAGAACTATTTAAGGGTTTTGAATTTTCTTACAACATTTTTTTGTAGTTTTTGAAGAAAATTGTCAAGCAGATATATAAACAAAACCCAGAATTTCCATGTTATATTTACTATGGAACTTCAGTCATAATCTTGGTAATATTTCCATTTTCTTAAAGATGTTATGATTTTAAAGGGTTAAATGCCAGTTTTATTTCTAAATTAATAAATTAGTATTGTTTTTGAGTTAGTAATTCTAAAATATATATATATATCATTAAAAAAACATCAGCTTGAAATATGATTATTTTGCTGAAATAGGATAGAATATTTGCTGTCTATAATGAGCTAGTCTAACAATAAAAAAAAAAAAACCACTTTCCACAATGGAAAAATTAAGTGGTTCTCTTTTTAAATGCTACATAGAAATTATGATTTCTTGGTAAAACTCTCTTATTTTGGAGCTTATTTCTATGAAAATTAGCTATATTGTACTTATAAGTGCTTCATTTATTAAAATACAGATTCCCATTTAAAAGTTTTACCAATGTTTTAAATAACTTTCAACAATAAAGTTATATATCACTGGGTCTCTGGAAAAGTCGTGAAGCATTATATTATTTATACTATACGTTGCATTGTGATGTTAATACCCGTTAATACCTTAGCATGGAATTACTCAATGTGTATCCACAAGGAACTTAATCACATATTTATTTTGGCACATGTCTGACAGGAAAAAACTCTGAAACAGACTTCTGAGGCATCGGATTTTATTAGCTGCTTTAAAGCAGTCCTCATTTCCTATCTTAAATGTTTGTAGGTAGAGTGTGAAATTATTTTTAGGTAAGGCAAGAAAACCAGGTGCTTCCGTCTAAGACAAAAGTAGAGAGAGACCACTGCATAACAGAATTCAGTATGTTTAGGTTCACTTGGTGACTCCTATAAACTCTCCTCCCTTGCCAGGCCCCTTCTGTCTGACAGCTGAACGATCCTCCATTGTTCCTCAGTCTTCCCCAGGCAGTTATATGCTCTCTGGCTGGGGCTTGTGCAGACCACAGAGTCCCCCATAAACTCTCTTCTTCCATTTTAAACACCTCCAGGAAGATGCCCCTGAGATTATCAGGTGCCTGGTGCTTGAGATGCAAGTGCAGAGCTTTCTGAGGCACCAGCTCCGTTACAGTGAACCCAGAGGAAGAAAAAGTACTCCGGTGAAAATATGCAACAAAGGAAACCTTGGAAATGACCAGCAGCCCTGCAGAAATGCAGCAACTAGGAATTCCAGAGGCCGCGGGGAACCGCATGACATTGCTGCTAACTCAGAACCTAATGCTGGGTGATTTGGTTGAGAAAACTTGGTAAGGAAGTTTAAGGATGGCTTATAGTAGATATTTTTCTTGTAGTGGAGAAAATTTGTCCTTAAAATACAAAAGTGGCAAGTGCATGTGTGGCGTTGGGGCATGTGGGACGGCTCCATATTTTTCTTTCAACTTCCCTGTGAAGCTTAAACTGCTAAAAACAACAACAAAACAAATAAACAAAAATTACTACCATCAATTGTGTGTACATAAGTGATTACACCAATATCAATTTCAGTACTCTGTAACGGGTAGGGGGGGAAATGGGGAGGTGGAGTGGGGGCACGAAGTGCTCACATTATGGTATGAGACTATAATGTACCAATAAAGACACATTATTTAAAAAATACATTATTAACTGTAATCCCAGCACTTGGGAGGTTGAAACAGGAGGATTGCAGGTTAGAGGATAGCCTCAACAATTTAGGGAGTCCCTCAGCAATTTAAATGAGACCCTCTTTCAAAGTAAAAAATAAAAAGGGTTGGAGGTATAGTCAAAGAACAGAACACCTCAGGTTCAATTCCCAGTACAGGGGGAAAAAAGTTCATAAAGGAAATTTTTAAAAATTAGACATGTTCATGATTAAAATTCATGTGGTATAGGAGTACTATGATAACTTTGTGTGTGTGTGTGTGTGTGTGTGTGTGTGTGTGTGTGTGTGTGTGTGTATGTGGTGCTTGGGGTTTGAACCTAGAGGCATTCTATGTTTGAACTATACCCTTAGCCCTATTTTATTTTTAGTTGAAAACAGGGTGTCTCTAAATTGACCAGAGTCTCTCTAAGTTTCTTAACCTATCTTTGAAACTGTGATCTTCCTGTCTCAGCCTCCCAAGTACTGGGATTACAGGCATATGCCACCATGCTAGGCTGCATTTTTCTTTTTTCTTTTTTCTTTGGGGGGGGGGATACTGAAGATTGAATCCTGGGGTATTCTATGTCTGAGCTACTCCCCAAGCTGTATTTTATTTTTGGAAACAGGATCTCACTAAGTTGCTGAGGGCCTCATTAAGTTACAGAGGGTGACCTCGAACCTGCAATCCTACTGCCTCAGCCTCCCAAGTACTTGGATTACAAGCATGCACCATCATGCCCGGCTATATGATAGCATTTAAAACATGCATACTTAAAAAAGAAAGAAAGAAAGAAAGAAAGAAAGAAAGAAAGAAAGAAAGAAAGAAAGAAAGAAAGAAAGAAAGAAAGGAAGGAAGGAAGGAAGGGAAAGAAAGTCATAGTGAGAGTAGAGGTGAGGCCATTAGTGGAGAAAGGGGATCCAGGGGAGAAAGGAGGGAGGGTCAGGATGGATGTGAGGGAATGAAATTATGTCATATGAATGTATTAATGTGCAACAGTGAGACTCACTACTCTATAATTACTACATACCAATAAAAACATTGGTACATCTTACAAAAAAAAAAAAAAAAATAACCATGCATATTCACCACCTCAGTGTTCTCACTCCTGCAAGTTGGTGCAGAAGGAAGCAAGCACAGGTAGGCTCAGACACAGTTCCCAATTTTGAGGAGCTCTGTTTCCTGAGAAAGACATTTGCAAAAATGGTACAATGGAATATGACCTACACCGTGAGAGAGATGTGATCAATGTGCTATGAAAATAAGATGAAGGAAGCAATAAACTCTGACTCAGGTGATAACAAGATAGTTATCACCTGGTTTGGTGATACTTGAGATGTGTCTTTGCTTTGTGTGGGTGGCACTGGGAATTAATCCCAAAGACATTCTACCATTCTATTCTACCTCCCACCTACACCCCCAGCCCTTTTTTTTTTTTGAAAGGAAGTCTCACTAGTTTGCTGAGATTCTCACTTCATTGCTAAGGCTGTCCTAGAACCTGTGATCTTCCTGTCTCACATCCCAACTACTGGGGTTACAGACATGAGCCACCACCCCTAGCTTGGGAAGTGTCTTAAAAGCATAGTTGTTTAATAATCAGTGGAAAGATCTCCAGTAACCTCATATGGATAAAAGTCTGGAGGTGGACAATGGAAACATTGATAAAACACAGATAATGCCTGTAATAGGAAAGCTTGTTATGCTCAAAGAGTTATTCTCATCATATATTATACACAGGAGGTGAATAACAATGATCCTAAGAATAAGTAAATAAATAAATAAAAGTTCCTGTAAATAAAAATTATGTTTTTATAATATGTTTTAGAGAAAATTAATCAGTGTAAGGAGGGAAAAAACAAAGTTGCAAATTGTTAGGAAGGAGAACACAAAGACAATGAGGTTAAAAAATAGTAAATATAAGCAAATTAAGGAATTTGGAGATTCAATACAAAAAGGTAATCCTACCCCTTTCCTCTACAAACAGGAAGAAGTATGTGATGAGGTGTACATGTGTGGGTGAGAGAGAGAGAGAGAGAGAGAGAGAGAGAGAGAGAGAGAGAGAGAGAGAGAGAGAGATTGAGAGAGAAAGAGAGATTATGTCATTTTGAGGAAAATGGATGTAATTTGAGAATATTATGCTGAATGAGATTAGCCAGTCTCAGAAAGCAAATAGTTGTATGTTTCCTTTCACATGTGGAAGCTAGAGAGAAATTAGTGAACAAAGGAGACCTTAGATAAAGGAGTAGAGACTCCAATGGAGGGATGGAGGGTATTTAGGGGTGATAGGAGGGAGGAATAGAGACATAATGAAGTTAACAGTTTAAATAATGCTGTGTATGTATATGAAATTATCAATGCCAATCCCAATGATATGTGCAGGGAAGGGGTAGGGAGGGAGAGATTCAGAAGGAAAAGCACCAAGTGTTGGTGCATATCTCTCCCAATCACTCTATACCTCAGCGTGATGCATATTTACAATGCACCAAAAAAGCATAAAAATAATTTAGGAAAATAATATTAGTTTCCATATTTGATGGGCCTACCAAGTGATTAAAATAGAAAAAATAAATAAAAATAAAAACAAACAAATTTCCATCCTATGGTATCTTTTTTGTGAAATTTTCTAACATTGGTGACAAAGAATTGGTCCTAAAAGATCTCACAAAGACAAAAGAAGTCTGAAACCAAGTATCAAGAACCAAGTGGTATCAGAATTCTCAATGCTGAAAAATAAAAAAAAATCTTTAAGATTCTGAAGGAAATGATGGTTGTAGAGGGCCAAGCCAGTGTCCTGAAAGAAGCCATGTATATCAGTGTGAAACTCAAGGACATTCAAAGAGTAAATTTTTGAATACATGAAAAAATAATTCAAATCCAAATATGAAGACTGAAAACACACATTACATCCCAGGAAGAATTCATATAGAAAGATCAACACCAAGATTGAGCCAGATGGAGTTCTAAATGATCAACGATCAAGAAAGAATCATGAAATTATCCAGGATGAAAACGCAAGTTAATGTTTCTAAGAGGAAGAGTTTGAGTTAGCTCCCACAGTCGGTGGAGTTCAGTAAAGTTAAATCTGTAACATTCTTTGGAACTAAAAATATGGCTCCTAAATTCTATACTTCTCCCATGCTGTCCTTCAAGTGTAAAGACAACAGTAGACATCCTCAAGTGTGCAAGACGGGGGGAAAGAGCATTATTGAGAATATCTGGAGAACAAAACAAAACAACAACAACAAAAACCACTCTACAAGGACGTCAAGTTAATAAGAGATCAGTGAAAATTAAGAATCCAGAAATGTAAAAGTCCTACAAAAGACTCTATAGAGTCTAACTCGTTTGGAATAGAGGTCTAATGTGGTATTAGTTAGCTCTGATATTTTGGATATGGCAATATAAATTTAAAAAAAAAAACAAGAGATGTAGGGAGAAGTTGGAGAAAGTTTGGATATGAAAATTTATTCTCTTTAATAGCAAGAAGATAAATAATAGTGACTAAAGTGAAAACATTTTGACATTTTTATCATCTGTGTTTGAAGTTCAGAGTGAAGTAATTTATTTTATTTTTGAAGTCATTTATGCATGTTGTAAAAACAAAATTGTACTATAGGCTAAAACAATTCTTTAACTCATCACAGTTCATTTTTCTTAAATCAATTCACATAAATTAAATAATCTTTTTAAAAAAATTAAGAGGTTCTATATTATGATCTGTTTTCAAATTTTTGTTATTCTATACTTTCTCAAATCTAAAAAACTATTTATTTTGAACTTTTTCCTCTCTTACTCTCTCCTTTTTCCTTCCTTCTTCCCTCTCTCTCCCTCCCTCCCTCCCTCCCTTCCTTCCTTCTTTCCTTCCTTCCACATATATGTATGTGTGTGTGTGTGTGTGTGTGTGTGTGTGTGTGTGTGTGTGTGTGTTTGTGGTACTGGGGATAGAACCCAGGGGTCTTCTACCTCTGGACTACACACCAGCTTTATTTTATATTTTATTTGGAAACAGGGGTCACTAAGTTGCTGATGTTGGCTTTGAATCTGTGATCCTCCTGTCTTAGCCTCCCAAGTACTGGGATTACAAGCATGCACCACCATGCCTGGCTTATTCCATATATATACGAATATATATATGGAGTCATTCATATATATATGAAGAAATGACTACAATATTATTCATCAAAATGTAACAATATTTATATCTGAATGAATTTGTGAATTTTAAAAAATTATTTTTTAAAATAGTTAATAGACTCAGTTTAAAATTCAAAACACTATGCTGAGATGTACAAATTCCTACCCATGTTACCATCTCCCCTCAGTCCCTATAGGTAAGTACATAATACTGCATCAAATGAGAATACCTTCATTTATTTAATCAGGTGCCTTTAGATGGACACTTGGATTGTTTCCAATCATTTCCAATTTCACAGAAAGATATAACGAATAACTTATGCACGTGACATTCTGGAACTATGGGGACATTGCTAGAGGGTAAGTCACCAGAGGCAGTCTCTCTAGGTAAAAATGGAAGTGCATTTGTAAATTGAATACCTCTTGCCACATCGGCCACTGCATGGTTGTTTATTTTGAACTGGTGAAATCATGAAGTCCTTACTTCTCCAGAATCCTAACAACAGGATGTGGACAAGCCTTTGTATATTCATCATTGAGAACCGCTATCTCAGTTTTAATTGGCATTTCTCTTACATGAGTGAAACTGAGCCCCTCTTTCATGTATTCATGTATTTTGACTCTTTCATAGTTGTTTTGTTTTTGTTTTTGTTTTTTTCCTTCTTGTTTTGGTACTGAGGATTGAATCCAGGGGCATTGTACCTCTGAGCTACACCCCCAGCCCTATTTTATTTTTTATTTTGAAACAGGGTCTCTCTAGGTTGCTAGGCACTTCACTAAGTTGCTAATGCTAGTTTCAAACCTGCAATCCTCCTGTCTCAGCCTCTTAAGGACTGGAATTACAGGTATGAGCCACCACACCCAGCCTTTCATAGTTCTTAATCTGTGAACTATTTTAATTTAACTACTTTCCAACTGGATTTGGAATGGCCTTTAACTTTCTGATTGGTTCTTTTCTGTATTATTTACTTTTATGTAAGAATTCCTCAATTTTACAAAATGCTACTTATTCTATAAAACATAAAAAAAAAAACAGATGAAAAAGTTGGCAAGATAAAGGATAGGGAAACCTCTTCTGAGATAGGAGATGAAAATTGAGTATGGTAAAGACAGAATATATATGTAGAAGGATAGGAAGAAATCTAGATGCAAAATGGCTTCTCCCCAATCCATCTTTCCTCCTCCTCCTTCTTCATCAAAGAGTCAATCACAAGCGGGGCGTGGTGGTGCATGTTTGTAATCCCAGCATTTGGGAGGCTGAGACTGGAGGATCCGGGTTCACGGCCAGCCTCAGCTACCTAGTGAGGCACTCCACAACTTAGTGAGACTCAGTTTCAAACTAAAGAATAAAATAGGGCTGTGGATATAGCTTGGAGGTAGAATGCCCCTGAGTTCAATCCCCAGTACCTCAAAAAAAAAAAAAAAGAGTCAATCACAGTTGATAAAGTAGTAAGTAACTAGTAGTCATAGATTTATTCACTTTTGTGAGAACACCAAGGGAGATAGTAAGAGAAATCAGCTTAGACTAGAAAAAAGATCCACATGCCAAAATGTGGTCCTGAAAAGAGTTTCAAATCACTCATTTCTAATGGTTCTAGTAGTTAATTCAAGTTTTAAAAATGTTATCAATATCAATTTCAATATTATGAATGAGGCGGGAGAGAGGGCTGGGTAGGATCCAGTAGGAAATGTACCTAGTGCTATATACATGTATGCTTCTACCACACTAAATCTCAATGTGATGTATGGTTACAAAGCACCAATAAAAGTATATTTAAAACAATAATAATATTTCCAAAGGGCTGAGAGTGTTAGCTCAGTGGTAGAGCACTTGCCTAGCATGCACAAGGCCCTGGGTTCAATTTTTGACCTTTCTTAACTTCCTCCATTTAAATTGTGAACAAATATTTTGCTACCTCTTGAAAGAACAAATAGAGTTTTATTTCCCACTGACTCTCATCAAAGAAAAATTTGACTTCCATGTTATTTTAAACAAAGAGAAAACTACCAAAGCTTGCTGTATTTACAGAAATAGCTTGTTTCATTTAAGAAGTCATTGTATAAAACTGAAACTGACTGCGAGCCCAGATGAGAAACATTAGACTGTCTTGGAGGAAACCCACGCACTTACATAGACATTGAAAAATCCAAACTAATGTTTAGTGCATTTACATCACCGAGAGGTATTTTCTCATACAATCACATGCCTGTAGCTATTGAACACAAAATCACTTCTTGTATGTTAAAGTAAGAGTGATTCTAATGGTACTCATGCTCTTTCAGGCTGAGTACAGAGGTATCGTTTAGGATTTCCAAAAGCTCCAAGACAGTGTGGGAATCAAAGTCGAGATTTAGCATCTAGGACAACAGTTTCTATGGGTGGGTTACTTGAGAGTTGGTAACCTAATCAGAATGCATCCAGGTGGAAAAATGATTGAGGAGTATTTCAAACAAAACATAATTGAAAGATGATATTGAAATAATCTACCACAGTGTGTGAGGAATCCTTGGAGATTTATTGGCCAAGTCAATTTAGAATAGTAACTCAAAGAGGATAGTAAGTGGTTATTAAGAAAGTTTAGATTTTGTATTTATGGTAAATATGATAAAAATATTTAAAATTTAACTTTAAATCTTCTATATATTCTTTTTCTATGTTTTGTGACACTAGGAATTGAACTAAGGGGTATTCTACCTCTGAGCTATACCACCTATTTTATTCTTATTTTGAAACAGGGTTCTGAAGCTCTATCTTTTTTTTTTTTTTTTTTTTTTCATTTTGAAACAGGGTCTCACTGAGTTACTGAGGAACTGGCTAAGTTGCTGAGGCTGACCTCAAACCTGTGATCCTCCTATCTCAGGTTCTCAAGTACTGGGGCTACAGGCATGTACTCCCACTCCAGGATCTGCATGTGTTTTTTACACATCCCTGTCTTTAAATTAAGCTGTCAATACAATGAAAGCAAGATATCAAATAGTAGTGGAAGCCGGGCGTGGTGGCGCATGCTTGTAATCCCAGCATTCCGGGAGGCTGAGACCGGAGGATCCGGGTTCGAGGCCAGCCTCAGCTACCTAGTGAGGCACTCCACAACTTAGCGAGACCCGGTTTCAAAATAAAGAATAAAAAATAGGGCTGGGGGTGTAGCTTGGAGGTAGAATGCCCCTGAGTTCAATCCCCAGTACCGCAAAAAAAAAAAAAAAAAAAAAAAATAGTAGTGGAAAGTCTTTATTAAAGGATTACTATGTGTTCATTTCTTATAAACAGGAGACTTCCTTTCCCTCCTATTTTCTAAGTTTTAACATATAACAAAACCTGGGCAATATAGTTCATAAGGGACATTACAGTCAGAGTCAATGAAACATCTGAATTATTAGTTACGTCTTAAAGTTTTTGGCAGGCAGTGATGGAAGCTCACCCTGAGGACACATTCAATGTGGTAACTAGGGGGACATGTTCTATGGGTGATCATATTGTATCCCACCTTTCCTCTTATGTGTTAATAGCAGATGGCTTGGTTTCCTTCCTAGTGCCACATCTTCCTGTGTCACAAAGTGTCATGAAAAATGACTTAAGGTTGAACAACCTATAAGAATTTAAGACAATATACTTTTTAAAAAATTTTTGACAGGACACCAGATTCTTTGGTTCTAGTTTTTTTCCTACATGTGAGAGATATTATAAGTCCAACAAGTTTCCCTTTTCTGAAAAATTAAATATAAGTTACCAGAAATCCTTCTTTTACTATAGTAAAAGGATGCATGTGAATCTGGCTGGAGACATGTGTGCTATCTTAGGCTCAAAGTCCATTCCCAGCCCTCACCTTCTAGGTTTGGGGACAAGCAGGTCAGAAAGACTCCCTCCATGTGCCACTCCACATAGAGCAAGTGAGTCATACTCTTCATAAATGTGGTTTGCATTTTATGGTGCCCTGTTAACTTGTCTTAAATGCTGATTGATGCATCCTCTGACAATGCCGAAATGTGATCCAAACAATAAGAATTTGTTCTGATTTTCCAATTACGGGACAATGGGACAATGACATTTGTGATTTATTGCCATGTTCTATTTCCTGGCACTCACTTTAGTGATGAGGTGATCTTTGTTTATATGCATTCTGAGAACAATTCTTTCCCATGGATGTTTAAGAGCATGTTTATTTTTGTATAATAACTTCAATGTTGCATAAGAGTTCAGCTAAGCTTACCAGGTCGGCATTTTTGAGAGCAGATGTCACACACAGTTTTGTAGGAGTTTTTGCTTGTTTAAATCATGAAATAAAGAAAAGACAAGAGAAATTAAAGGGTTTTTTCCCACTAATTTTTCAAAGCATATGAACTAAATTGACACGCAAAAGAAAGAAGAGAAGGTTATGAGCCCAGCTTATGGTTCCATCAAGAGCTGGTTCAAATTCTGGCTCTGACACTTGCTATATGTGTTATATCAGGACTGAATTTATTCAAGTCCTAGTCCTTCATCTATAAATGAAGATAATATGTGTGGCATAGAAGTCGTCTTAAAGCAAATTGAACAAATGAAACAAATCCAAGTAAAACAATTAATGAATATCTGGCATTAATGAATATCTGGCAGAATAATAAAAGCTTGGCAAGGTGATGCACACTTGTAACCCCAGTACTTGAGAGCCTAAGGGAGGAGGATTGCAGGTTTGCTGCTAATCTTGGCAATTTAGCAATATCCTCCACAACAGTGAGACTCTATTTCAAAATAAAATTTAAAAAAATAGGGAAGGGAGATGTAGCACAGAGGTAGAATGCCCCTGGGTCCAATCCCCAGAATAACAATAATAATAATAATAATAATAATAATAATAATAATAATAATATAATTTAGATTTATAAGTGATGATATGGCATATATACCTTTTGATTGGGTTAATATTGATTGTTTAAAAGTTATTTGCACACTAAATAGTTTCATTCAACTTTTCATCTCAGAAAATTCCTCTTAGCAAGAATAATTATATTTTTAGATGGTGGGTAAAAAAGTTTTGACTAAGGTTAAACATCAAAGCTAATTATACAAATGTTCTTTCAAGTGAAATAGATATAGTGTACTTCTCCAGGCCAGGCTTGTAAGGTCTGGGGGAAGAGAGAGACAAAGACAGAAGAGAGAGAGAGAGAGAGAGAGAGAGAGAGAGATCGATCCAAGTCATCTTTTAATCTTAAATAAGCAAAGAACATTTTTATTAGTAGTATGCCCTAAGTATTTCATTGAGCATACTACTACAAAATATTATTCCCTGTTTGTTTGAAATTCAAATTTAACTGGGTGTCTTGTATTTTATTTGACAATCAAATTCCATGTTGTCATGAAGAAAGTATGGTTTGAGTAAAGAACAGTCTTTCATAGGGATCTTAGCAAAAACAAGAATTCATCTTTTATAAGTGATGAGTAATTCTAAATTATCTTATGGCACTATAAGAACATTTCATACCAAGTTTCCAGTGTGAATTGAAAATTAAAATCAGTCCTAAATTAGACATGGTGGCATACACCTGTAATCCCAGTACTTGGGAAGCTGAGTCAGGAGGTCACAGATTGAGTTGAGCCTCAGAAACTGAGTGAGGGTCTCTGCAACTTAGAAAGACCCTGTTTACAAATTAAAAATAAAAAGAGGGGTTAGAGGTATAGCTTGGAGGTAGTATGCCCCTGGGTTCCTTCCCAAGTACCACACACACATACACACACCAGCCCTAGTCAGTTCTAAGAAATAGTGAACTTTATAGTTAACTCTTTAAGGAGAAAAAAGAAAAAAAATAGATAAAAAACTTTCACTAAATATTATAATTCTGATCAGAAGCTTGCCCTTTTAAAATTATCATTTCAAAGACATGTGGCCAAGGATTTTGCTCAGTTTATCATTTGCAAAAATGTTTTCAATGAGTATGTCTTTTCTCCAAAATTGTATTTGTCACTTATGCACAAAATTATTGGCTCAAAGGCTGAATTTTAATATTACTAAGTGTATCTTTTATTCCATGTGAAGTCCGGTTGCAGGAATAAAAAAATCAAACTTTAAAAGAAATAATCTTTTTCTGCCCAATACACACACACTAGGAATCAGAACCTTATTCCTGTAACGGACTAGGCATTTTTGTGTGCATATATGGTACTAAAGAATGAACTCAGAGGCATTTTACCTCCAAGCTATGGCCACAGTCCCTTTTATGTTTTATTTTGAAACAGGGTTTCACTAAGTTGTTCAGTGCCTTGCTAAATTGCTGAGGCTGGCCAAATGACTAGGCTTCTTAACAATGGAACTCTGAGCCAGGCATGGTGACACACACCTGTAATCCCAGTACTTGGGAGGCTGAGATACGAGGAACACAGGTCTAGGCCAACCGCAGCAACTTAGTGAGAACCTGTTTCAAAATAAACAGTAAAAAAGGGCTGGGGTATAGTTTGGAACTGTGAAAGTGTTTTTAAAATATTATTAATTACACTAAACCTATATTTTAGTAAGTGCATATGCATTTCATATAGGAACATATGTAACACATTTAATATAAACAAGAAAGATAAAGATCGAATCTTATTATGATTATCAATACCAATTCCTGATAAAAGTAGTCTAAACATTTAAGATATTCAAAATAAATGCACTTTAATGAAAGCTAAGGACAAATTTTAACATGGGAAATATACATATGCAATATTATATTTCTCACATCAATGTTGAATTTCATAAAACAGCAATGTTAGGTGTCACATATATTTGGCCCAAATACATTTGTTTGCTCCTATTCTTATCCTATGGGTTTTAATATACCCTATATTTGTTTATTGTAAAGGTGTTTATTGAAATTCAATGATAACAGATACAGATTCAGTTAAAGTATTAAGCAATAAATTTCATACATTATACATAGAATATTCCATGTTGCACAGTTGTAAATCCCGTGTGAAGATAGCAAGATAGGCCTCACTTGAAAATTTTTAAATTAAATATGCCTAAAAAAATTGGACTAGATGCTAACATATGGAGCTCAAGATTTCCAAATGTTAATTTAGTTAACTTCCTTGTAGTAGCTATACACACATTCTACTTTTATGGACTATCTCTAGAAGTAAAACAGTCAACTCTAACATATAGATGAGTAGAGCAAGGAGGACATCTGGAGGTCATTCTAAAAATGAACATGTTGTTGGTACAGAGCGCACACGCAACTTATGACTTAAAAAAAAAAAACAGATCCTTCGAGCTAAGTTAACAGTTCCAATATAAAATGTGGAGTTTTTTTTTTTTCTTTCTTCAGAAAAACAAAAAAGGCAAGGTTTCTCAAGAGCATTTAAATTCACTTCAAAGCTTTCTCTCTTCCAGTCTCTGTCAAACATACACACATACACACACACACACACACACACACACACATACACACACACAAGCAAAGACTACAAAAAAGTTGTTTCACTGAATGATAGGTAAAATTTTAAAATAAGCATAACACTGTACAAAATATTTTAGCAAAACTATCTTAAATATTTTTTTTCCCCACAGTAGTAAAATAGAAGCTTCTCGCCAGCATTGGTCCAATGTATCTCATCAATCCACTGTCTTCCCATTTCCTTCCTATTTCTAGAAAAAAAAAACAACAGCTAATAAGAGGTTTTGAGCTGCCCCATGAATGTCTTTTCCTATGAACTCTGAGTTAAAGCTGGACTGGCTGGACCATTAGCAGAATGTTCTGGCCCCTCAGTGCCATGTGTGGGTGCAGAATCTCCTGCCTCTTTATTTCCTTCCTGAGACTTATCTGGGGCACCAGGTGGACTGACACAATTGGCATCCTGCTTTGCTTTGTCCACTTCATTATCAAATTCAATTTTATCTTCTCGATCGATGTTTTTCTTTACTTGTCCATTCTGGGCAGGGTAGGTGCTGGCAATAATGTCATAGAGGAATTGGTATTGCTCCTGGTGAAGGAAAGTGACAAGCAATTACATGAAGACAGTCGATGTCATTATTATCATCTTTATTTTTTTAATATACTTTCTTTATTTTTATTTTTTATATTATAATTGGTGCATTGTAGTCATACATCTTTGTTAGGTACAAGCTGATAAAGCCATATATGCACACATTTCTCATTTAACCCCTTCCCCAATTCCTATCCCACTCCCTCGCCCTCCCTCCTTCTCAGTTCAGTTTAGTGATTGACCTTGATATATTTGTGAAAGTACATCATGTGCATTAGGGTGCCCCCCCCCCGTAGTCTCACATCAGATTGTAGTTCAGAGTGACAGGGACATACACCCACACAGCACTTGGCGAGCTTTCCCCAGCTCTCTCCCCACTCCCTCCCCTTCCTCAGACATGAGATTGAGATTGGCATTGGTATTCTCACATACATACATTATTTTTATGTCACATGAAAATTAGCACAAACTAATCATTTACTTCTCGAAGTCTTGATGACAGGAAAGTTCTCTGACGTGCCCTCATAAAGAATATTCTAGATGACTTTGGTTCCTGGTAGTTATAAGGCTCCACTACAGAGTACTTTCAAAATTGACCCTGTAGCAATACTACACAAGTGTTCGCTCCCTGGTACAGCACCCTGTGATGTTTTGACCTTGTGCCTTTGCCCTTTGTGCCATTTTCTGTGCTAATGCTCTTAGCTGATGCTGACACATCACTGAAGAATCAGGGCAGGGATCCCTGCTTCAAGAAGTGTCTCCTGAATACTATAGGTTAAACAAAATGCTCTCACTTATATTCTCATTTCTTTCATTGAATTACTTCACTATTTAATAAATATCAGGCTTTTCCTCACACTGAACAGTGAGTCTCTTAATGTCAAGAGTATCAGCTGGGCGTGGTGGGTGGGGCATGCCTGAAATTCCAGTACTTGGGAGGGTGAGACAGGAGGATCACAGGTTTGAGGTCAGCCTCAACAACTTAGCTAGGCCCTCTGCAATATAATGAGACCCTGTTTTCAAACAAAAAATAAAATAGGACTGAGGGTGTATCTCAGAGGTAGAACACCCCTGGGTCCAATCTCCAGAACCATAAATATAAAACATAAAAGAGTATAATAGCAGGCACTTAGCACTTTTAAAATCATTATATGCAAATTCAGTATCATATACCATTAAATGCTTCATCTATTTCAGAGAATAATTAAGTTCATATTTTGAATGATTACAAATTCCCAGAGGATCATCTACAGTGGCTATCACATAGAGACCATACATGATTTGATTATGAAAATGCAATACTTATTATTCTTTGGTGTATAAAACTCCTGCAAGGTAACTTCAGGCCCTGTCAACAAGAAGCAGGGCCCTGGCTGCTAAGTTACAGAGAACAGCAAGTTGTGTTGCTTCCAAACCTGGGCTTCTAAAGGACTTCCACATTCTGCTCACCCTCTTGTTATTCTGTCACTTTAATACGATGGAACCTGAGAGGGCCTCCTTCTGGCTGAACACAGCCATGCCACCCACTCATTCCTACTGCCACAGCTCAATGGCAGCCAGTCTCAGCATACTGGCAATAGAGATGGTTGCAAATCAGCTAGACCCCAGCAACACATGAGCTGGAGATGGTCACATGAGCCAGCCAGATCTCCTCATTTGAGCCTCAGGCAATCCCTACAACTATCCAGCTTGAAAGACTTAATGAACTACGATCAGGGTTGTTTGTGTAAGCCACTAAATTTCCAGGTGGTCTGTTATGCAACATTAATTGATCCAGGATTAAAGGAAGGGAAATGAAGTAATTTGTGAGCATTTAAGGAAATATTCTTCCTGAACTGTCACAACAAATTGTTCACAAACGCTAGATCTCTTGTTTGTATTGATAATAATTCACTGAATTATAAAGTAAAAATGGAAGAGAGAAAAGAACACCAGAAAAGAGAATAGAAAAGGAGAGGAGAGGTCAAAATGAAAATGCAAACATGTTACGAAGCAATGGTGAGGCATATTTACAAATGTGGAATAATCGTACTAAAAAGCAATAGTAGGATATACTTACAAATGAGGAAATCATTCCGGGCCTCGCTTTGCGTAGAGATTTTACTACTTGAAAAACATCGACCACATCTTCTGTTTCTGCACTTTCCAAGAGATTTAACAAAGCACAGACTATTCCTGTTTGCTCAGATCCATCTCTATAAAAGGAGGAAAAGATTTTTAAAATTCTACTTTTATGGAAGAAGGGATATTAGCATAAAAGCAGAGAGAGAGATAAAACATAGTATTTACTTTATGTTTATTGTATTATCTTATTCCAAATTCTTAAAAGACAAATTATTTCTCCCAAATGCATTTTGGGGAAAACCATTTTCAATTTAGGACTATATGCAGTTCTATAATTTTAAACATGTTCAGATTAGGCTTTTAAAAAATGCTCTCTTCTATTTAAGTACTTTATGGTTTTAAATACATTTTATTTATATTTGATATAATTAGGACCAATATTATGATACCAATTTGATAGATTTGGAAAACCAAAATTTAAGGACAATAAAGGCATATTTAGAAATTAATAAAACCAGGAGTATTAGACCTGTATTTTATAAATTATTGGACAGTATGTTTCTCCTTCACTTTTCTGCTGCTGTACCAGTTTTTATACAGGCTTCCACTTCTGCATCAGTAGGAAAGGAATACTTTACTTGGTGGAATTACTTTTTTAAAACAGGGGAAACCAAATGATGAATCATACTTCGAGAGGTATAAAACATCATAATAAAGGTTAAATTTGAACAATATGCCATCAGCAGGACACAACATATTGTGTGTAACAAATGAACATTTAGTAGGTATTTAACCAAATCATAAAACCTAAATTTCCCATTTTCCACCTGCTTTCTATATAAGTTTCAATTATGAAAATTCATTCAAATAAATGCTGAAAAAGTAGTATGTCTCCAAGGACTTAATTCTAATAGATGCAATATAATAATAGTGTAGCTTTTTTTAAAAAAAATTGCAAAGTATTTCAGTATATTTACATTTTTCATTTTACTTTATGATTTTTCATTTCTCATTTAATTTTAATGTTCTGTGTGTGTGTGTGTGTGTGTGTGTGTGTGTGTGTGTGATTGAACATAGGGGCATTCTAAGTCCAAGCTACATCCCCAGCCCTATTGTTGTTATTTGTTTGTTTGTTTGTTTGTTTGAAACAGGGTCTTGCTAGGTTGATGAGAGTCTCACTGCTTGCTGAGGCTATCCACAAACCTGTGATTCTCCTGTCTCTGCCTCTCAAGTACTGAGATTACAGGTGTGTATCACCTCACCCAGCTTTAATGTTCTTTTCATGTCATTTTTTATATTGTGCCTCTTTTTTTCAATGTCTCTTACATAAGGTGGATATTCACTACAGGGAGGCATTCACCATGGGTGAAATTTAAAGGTCCACATATAGCCAGGCATGGTGGAACATGCCTATAACTCCAGTACTTAGGAAGCTGAGACAGGAGGATCACAGTTTCACAGCCAGCCCCAACAACTGTGTGAGGCCCTCTGCAACTAAATGAGACCTTATTTACAAATAAAAAATAAAATATAGGAGCCGGGCGTGGTGGCTCATACTTGTAATCCCAGTACTTGGGAGGCTGAGACTGGAAGATCTGGGTTCTTGGTCAGCCTCAGCTACTTAGTGAGACCCTGTTTCAAAATAAAGAATAAAAAATGAGGCTGGGGGTGTAGCTCAGAGGTAGAATGACCCTGAGTTCAATCCCCAGTACCGCAAAAAATAAAAATAAAAATAAAAAATAGAGCTGGGGGTGTAGCTCAAAGGTAAAATGTCGCTGGGTTCAATCCCAGAATAAATGAATGAATGAATGAATGAATGAATGAATGAATGAATATCTACCTGACAGAAACTAATAAAATCAAGCATTATTATTTTGTATTGTTAAAATTTTGCCTTGGGGACCAGTTTAGAAAATCAAATAATAGTCTCAAAATAATAGTCTTGTTTTTAAGCATTGAGATTCCAGTTCATATTTAAGGTTTGTTTATTGAGCCTGGTGTGGTGGCACACACCTGTAATCCCAGTCCTTCGGAGACTGAGACAGAAGGATCACAGGTTCGCAACTTAGTGTGACCCTGTTTCAAAATAAGATAAATAAATAAATAAAAAGGGCTGAGGGTATAGCTCGAAGGTAGAATGCCCCTGGGTTCAATCCCTAATGCAAAACAAAACAACAAAAAAGATTTGTTTATTGAAGGTATTAAGGCTTTTCAGTTTTCTGGCTTCTGCAGGACCAGATTCTGTGGATAAAGGCAGATAAGCACCTATTTACTGTACTCTTTCCACCCACGTGCTCCTGTACCTGTCCTTCATTTATTTGTTTATTCAGCACATAGTCTAGATTCAGTGTTAGGTACTGTGGAATCAATGATGTAACATGTAGTATTTATTGAACTAAATTTATTGCCTAAATTTATGGAACCAAAATATAATCAAGTCTATGATATTTCTACAATTGCTATACTGCTGAGAATGTCACTGAGAGAGTGACTGTCTCCGTAAGAGATGTCCACTGTGGCCATGTATTTGAGAGACCAGGAGAAATACGATTTAAGAGAAAGCGTCAATCAAGAAGTCAAGTGCCATGACTTCTCCAGCAGGTACTGTCACCCTCGCCCACCTGCAGTGAATCAAGACAGATGCATTCTTGGGGTACTTATTCCCTTCAGGGCACATCTTCTTGGGAAGTTTTTGTTTGAGGTTCTGAAGCATAGAGACTAATTCTTTGGGCTCCGCGGGGAGCTGTTCCACATTCCAGTTGGTATATTGGTACTGGTACACAGTTCGAGGCTCTTTCCTCTGAAACCAGAAGCAAAGGGAACATTAGCTAAATGAAATTCAGTCCAGATTTCAGTTGAACAGTCACATCTCCTTCACGATTGCTTTCATTTAAATTTCATTTTAAATTGTTCAAAATGTCTATTCTAAATGATTATACAGATGGTGGCCCTGCTTGCATAACAACTTGTATTCGTTTTATTATTGGGTTAATTGCATATATATTATATGCTCAAAAGTGCATATTTACCTTGGAATGTCTCAGTTCAAATACTCGTAGAGTGTAAGATGAAGATCTGTTTGTTTCTTTTGTATCAACTTCTAAATCTCCATAGGTTTGTTTTCCTTCTTCCCAGTACTGGGCACAGACCTCCTAGATAAGAAAGAACTTGGTTCAACAACTTCTTTTTTTTTTTTTTTTTTTCTTTTTTTTTGGCGGTACTGGGGATTGAACTCAGGGGCATTCTACCTCCGAGCTATACCCCCAACCCTATTTTTTATTCTTTATTTTGAAACCGAGTCTCACTAAGTTGCGGAGTGCCTCACTAGGTAGCTGAGGCTGGCCACGAACCCGGATCCTCTGGTCTCAGCCTCCCGAATGCTGGGATTACAAGCGTGCGCCACCACGCCCAGCTTGGTTCAACAACTTCTACACAAATGTTGTATTTGCTATTTCAAACATTCAGAGAATCTCTCTGTCTCTGTCTCTCTGTTTCTCCCTCTCTCTCTCTCTCTCTCTCTCTCTCTCTCTCTCTCACACACACACACACACACACACACACACACACACAGAATCTCTTCTTCCCTATTTTCTAGTAAAAAAATATTACAAATTAGTAGAAAAATTTTAAACGTTTTTGGAAGGACCCCAAGGAGTGAGAAGTGATATAGATGTGACATATGGTGGTTCATTCCTAGTCTTTTGAGTTAATGCCATACTAACTTCCATAGTGGTTGTTACTCATTTATAATCCCGATAGTGTACAAGAGTTTCAATTTCCCCATATTCTTGTCAGCATTTATTATTATTTGTATTCTTAATGATTGCTATTCTAGCTGGAGTTAGATGAATCACAGTGTAGTTAGGATTTACATTTCTTTGACTACTAATGATGTTGAACTATATATTTGTTGGCTGTTTGTATTTCTTCTTTTGAAAAGTGTTTATTCAGTTCAATGTGATATATACACACAGTGGAATTTTACTCAGCCATAAAAAGGAAGAAAATTATGTCATCTGCAGGACAGTAGGCTGGAGAATATGATGCTAAGTGAGATCGTCAACCTCAGAAAATCTCTTCCCCCTCCCTCCCTTTCTTATTTCTCCTTTCTTCCTTCCTTCCTTTCTTCTTCCTCCCTTCCTCCCTCCCCCCATTCTTTCCTTCTCTCTCTCTCTCTCTCTCTCTCTCTCTCTCTCTCTCTCGTTTCGGGAATTGAACCAAGCAATACCCCTGGCCCTTTATATTTTGCGTTTTATTTATTTAGTCTGTGGTGCTAGGGACTGAACCCAGGGGCATTCTACTTCCAAGAAATACCCTCAGCCCTATTTGTTTGTTTGTTTGTTTGTTTGTTTGTTTTGAAACAGGGTCTCACTAGGTTGCTGAAGCTGGCCTTGAACCTGTGATCCTTCTCTCTCAGCATCCCAAGTCCTGGGATCATAAAGTGCATCATCATGCCTGGCTTCATTAGGGATATTTTAATAACTTGAGGTGTTAAGGAAATGTTCAAATATGTGTCACAGGCATTAAGTAAAAAATAGAATTACAACTTAAATTTGCCTCCAAATGAAGAATTTGATGGTAAAAAATATTACATGGGAACAAAGAGGAAGGATATGGTTAATTTTTTCAGTTTTGTCTTGCTAGAAGAATAGGATCAAGAGGGAAAGAGAGGGCACATTGAGGTAGATGGAATATTAGTAAATGAAGACTCAGTGACGAGAGTCACTTAGATTCAGTGCATCAACCCACCGATCCCGGGTAGAGAGTATGGAAAACATAAAAAAATGGGAGGAAAATGTAAAGATATATGACAGCTGATTTCTTTTTTCTTTTTGCGGTACT
The DNA here is from genome assembly GCA_004027655.1 of Graphiurus murinus. NCBI lineage: Eukaryota > Metazoa > Chordata > Mammalia > Rodentia > Gliridae > Graphiurus > Graphiurus murinus. The sequence goes on along the minus strand of PVLC010001111.1, from coordinate 93,678 downwards.
GGGGATTGAACTCAGAGTCATTCTATCTCTAAGCTACATCCCCCAGCCCTATTTCATGATTTTCATTTTTAAACAAGGTCTCACTAAGTTGTGGAAGGCCTCACTAAGTAGCTGAGGCTAGTTGTGAACCTGTGATCCTCATGTTTAGCCTCCCAAGTACTGGGATTACAAGTATGTGCTACCTCTCTCAACCGACAGCCTGATTTTTGAAGATCTTAAATGTATGACAAAGAGTTTGATTTTTTTATCTTTAAGAAAATATAGAGGAAAAAGTAGCCAGATTTTTTGTGATGCTGATGTTGCTGTGTCCTGAATGACCTGTGAGGACGTCACAAGGCTGGAGAAGGCAACAGTGGTACACTGTCAGAATCCAGACCATTAGAATAAAACATCAGAATAAGACCATGAAGCCAACACCTAGCGGGAAGCTGTAGGACTAAACAAGTGGCTGGTGAGACAGAGGGATCAAAAAGACCCAGGCATAGTGATGTAGCAAGCCATCCAAGGATACTCTATAACCAAACAGCATTTTAAAAAGATTCTCAAAAGTACAAACCTGGTCTCCATGCTTCACCTCTGTCAACATAACAATAATTTTGACTTTTCTTTGGAATATCATCTGCCAGAAGTCACCAATGGTCTCAGTTAGGGGGCCCTGGGCAGCTATCATCAGTTCTGGTTTCCAGTAACTCTAAAAAATTAAAAGTGGGACTTTGTTACTACTGCTGTCCAGAGAGAAAGAAAGAGTGTGAGAGAGCAAGAGAGAGATGAATTCTTAAGATAATCATTAAAAAAATAGCTTGTTTAATATCAATGCTGTTGCATAAAAATATTGATTCATAGAACCAAGAAAATTTCCATGTCTATATATAACATTTATTTATATAATAATTTTTAGTTGATAATGTGAAATCAAGAGTAAGACATATAATATTGCCTTGCAAGACAATTAAGTTGTTCCTTCCCCCAAATGTCTTTTTTTCTCTATAATTGTGTGATGGTAAAAAGGAATGGCATAAGCATTTAAAATTATCTTTTTTGTGCCTTTAATTGGTGTCTATATATTTGTGTAATATAGCATAACTTAATATTTATTGAATGTGTGTTATAGTAAATTTTGGAAAAATGTAAAAATTCAATTTAGTGTATATGCAATGAATGTTTACTATATAACTAAAACTTCCTTGTTTGAATTTTCATTCCATTTAAAAAGGAGGGTATGTGACACAGACTCACCTGATAATAAAGTGAATCAGAATGAAAAGTTTTTAACTATAGAAACATATAAATTTAGATTTGCTTACAATTTGGGTATCTGAGTAATAAAAAGCATATGCAAAGACTTGTATTTGCTCAAATTTTATTTTTAAAATGCACATGTTAATATTCATATTTGTCATACCATACAACCAATAATAGCATCTTATTCTGAATCAATTCAGTAGGTTTTGAAAATTTTAAATTGTCTGATCAGTTAAACTCTAGCAATAAAAGAAAAATTTTCGTTCAATATATAATTGTGACTCGGCTCATCCTTCTTTTGTAAAGTCTAATAAATAGTCCTAATAACACAGATGTGATTTTTACAGAGTTTGACCCTGGGTTTGGGAAATTCAGTACTTACCATTACAAAAGATGCATTGATGTATTTGCTTGTCTCCTCCGTGTCACTGTCATCATCAGACGATTCATCCGAATCCTGCTCACTCTCTTTGCTCATTTCCAGTTCATGTTTAAGTGGCACTCTGTTAAAGTCATCTATGTGAAATACATCAGAAGTAAGTGTTGCTTTAGAAATAATCAGGGCTGAGGATGTAGCTCAGTGATACAGCACATGCTTAGCGTGTGCAAGTCCCTGGGTTCAATTCCCAGCACCACCAGAAACATAAAACAATAAAAAACAAAATGCCTGCTTGACTGATATGTGTAAATTTAAAAGGTAATCCAGAATTAAATGTGGTGATTAAATACACTAATATTCTTACATAAAATTCAGTATTCTTGGGTGAACAAATTATAAAAATAAAGTCTCAAAAAAGAGAAAGATTACAGGAAAAAATATAGGACATACCAAATAGATATCATAATGTTCTAAATGATTATTCAACCTTTGATATTTATACTTTAGTTTTCCATGAAATATCATATATCATTATTGTGCTTGCTCTGAGTTAAAAATTACATAGCTTAGATTTCTGTTTTTTAATTATAATTCTCAAAATTCAGTCTCAGTTAAATAGGTTTCTCAGATAAATTGTTTCTTAATCCACAATTTTCCCTTACTTTTCAAGGTTTTACATTTATAATAATCTGGTCAAATGCTCTGTTTGGCTGCATCACTATCAAGTCCATAATTTACCTATATTCATAAGGGCGTCTGCAGAAATTAACTAGGTCAGCCATGCACTGATTTGATTTATTTGCTTGTCTAGTGTATTAGCTTGGCTTATATTTTATCAGTGCTAATTTCAGTGTATGCAGCTGAATAAAATTACAATAGTGCCAGATGTGATTCTATCAACATGCTTATATAACAGAATTCAAGTATTGAAAACTTCATATTTTGATCTGTTAAATTTAATGATTTACAGTTGATACAGTATTCTTCACCTACATCTAAACTCCCTAATAAAAGGAATAAAAGATAAAATGGATAAAAGAAAACACTGGATGTAATGTTTGCTATTTGGCAATTATACTGAAATAGATTAAAGATGGGAGAGAACATATAAAGGGGACTTGGCCCTTTGTCTTCTGGCTTCAAAGGTTTCACCTTTCTTACAAATCATTCCTGGAATAACTGGTAGAAAGAAAATATTGTATACAGCCGGGCGTGGTGGCGCTTGTAATCTCAGCATTTGGGAGGCTGAGACTGGAGGATCGCATGTTCACGGCCAGCTTCAGCTACTTAGTGAGGCCCTCCACAACTTAGTGAGACTCTGTTTCAAAATAAAGAATAAAAATAGGGCTGGGGGTATAGCTTGGAGGTAGAATGCCCCTGAGTTCAATCCCCAGTACCGCAAAAAAAAAAATAAAAAAGAAAAGAAAAGAAAATATTGTATATAATCTATCCTTCAAAACCCACTGAAAATGGAGTACAAATAATTTGCTGTAAGTAAAAATTAAAGACCCTATGAAGCCAGGGGTGGTGACACACATCTGTAATCCCAATAGTTGCAAGGCTGAGACAGAAAGATCACAGGTTGGAGGTCAGCCTTGGCAATTTATCAAGGCCCTCAGCAACTTAGTGAAATCCTTTCTAAATAAAAAAGTAAATAGGGCTGGGGGTGCAACTCAGAGGTAGAATGTCCCTGGGTTCAATTCCCAGTACTATAAAATAAAATAAAAACCCTATTAACTTCTCTATTGTCAACCAAATGTTGAAAGCTTGCTTCAACATCATTTGTATATGTCTTACATTAAATATATCCCAAAGAGAGATTAACTGTGTCTAATAAAAAAATAAAAATCAAACTACATACATGGAATCACATTAGAATTCCTGTTTTTCTTTTTATTTTCCTCTTGATTTCCAATGTTCTGCATCCTCCAGTTCCTATATGAAGGAAGTCTCTGAGAAAAAAAAACAGAATGCAAAACTTTAAAATTTAAATATTGACTTAATTTATTACTGCAGCATAAGATAATCCCTATACAAAAGATTTTACCAAAGATTATTGTGATATTTTATTATGCTTCCCATAGATGGTAGTTTTTTTTAAGCTTATCTGTGAATTTTCCATTCTAATTGTTCAGGCGTTTAGGATATTTGACATGGTGAGTTAGAACTAAAAATACGTATTTATCTAACAGAATAATCTTCTTACTTAAGAGCTACTTGTTAGCAAAGAAGTATAATTTGTTCTTGTATAACTTATACTGCAAAATCAATGACGAGTTACTCTATCAGAACTCAACTTGGCAGACAGCATTAACAGAAGATCTCAAACACTGATACTTCAATTTTTTATACCTTCTAGGTTGCTGTCTCTCTCACTCACAGGACCTAGTCAGTCAGCAAGATCTATCATTTCTACTGGTAAAGCTCACATATCCTTTAATATTTCTTTCTTCCAATTTAGTCCAGCCCACCATTTCTCACTTGGAAAACATCAACAGCTTCACAACTGCCCTCTTTATATTCAATCATGTTTGTTCTAACCCTTCTATAACACAAAACATAATATGTTCCTCTTAGGCTCTTTAGCAGTGTCTCATATCACTTGGAAGCAGCAAACCTCCCTCAGTAGAACGTGAAAATCCTCAAAAGATATGCCCTTGATTGTTTCTCCAGCTTCACCCTCTACTAGGTCTCTGACCCACCTGAGCCAAACCAAATCAATCAACCTTGAAAGGGGCTAGAATATCCTTTAATTCTTGGCATACTGGTATGGTTTGGATGAGTGTACCCCCAGAGATCCATATATAAAGGTCTGATCCCCAGGTTATGGTGTATCTGGAGTAGCTATGGCCCTTTAAGAGGTTGAGCCTAGTGGGAAGTCCTTAAGTCACTGGGTTTGTCCTCAAAAGGGACTGTGGGACCCTCAATCTCTCTCTGCTCTTGGCTTGCGATGTGGGGGATTTGCTTCGACAAATGATCCATCTGTGATGTGCTACACTTGCCAGGGGCCCAAAACCAGAGGGCTCCCCAATTTGGGACTTGAACCTCCTAAATTCCTCATCAGTGGCCTTCTCAGGTGTTGTGGTTTGCATATGGAACGGCGCCCAGAGAAGCTTATGTGTTGGCAATGCAGCAATGTTCAGAGGTGAAATAATTGAGGGCTCTACCTCATCTGAGTATCAACCCACCAATGGATTAGTAATTTTAATGGATTTACTGATAACTCTAGGCAGGTGGGCTGTGACTGCAGGAGGCAGCTCACTGGGTGTGTGTCCTCGTGACTATACATGTCCCTGGTCCCTTCCTCTCCTTACTCTCTGCTTCTTAGCTGCCTCCAGCTGATCAGCCTCCTCCTGCAGAGCCCTGCCACCTTGATGATTCTGCCTTGGAGCCATTTGACTATGGAGGGAACCTCTGAAAACATGAGCCAAGATAAAAATGTTCTCCTCCAAGTTGTTATTGTCGGGCATTTTGGTCATAACAATGAAAAAGCTAATACATCAGATATTTTGTTACAGTGACATGAACCTGACTAGGTCATGGACAAATAGGATTTTTCTGCCTGGACTTTCCTTTCTTTCCCCATTTTGTCACTCTGGTAATTTTTCATAACCTGTAAGTACAAGTTTAAATGTCATTTTCTTCTGGAAGACCTCCTTGCCTATAGTTCTCTCTTCCCAGTAGACCCTAAAAGAATATTTAAATAATATTTAATAATAATAATATTTCATATTATTAGTAAACTGAGAAAGCTCCTCATATATAATTCAGAAAGACTTTATACACACATAAGAATATCTATATATTCTTCATTTAATATATTCATGTAATTATATATACTCTTCATATATAATTCAGATTTATACATACATACACATACACATATAATAGGGGTCTCTTTTTCAAATTAAATATGGCATCCTGTTTCAAACCCCATTTACGACTGTGTAATTGAATGAAACAAAGAATCATCAGCAAATACCAGGCCATTTAAACACCACCATGAGCCTCATGGAAAGCCAACTGACTTAAGAGTAAGTATCACAAGACCTTTTGCTTTTGAGGGGGGGTGGGGAGGGGGGTGTCACCCAATAGCCACTGCCCTCTAGTGGTCAATACCCAGGATTATGAGTGGAACTAAAGGCTCTTCTTCCTGTAAGAGCCAACAAATTTTTCACTCTCCAATACCAACTCATTTCAGTTGCCACCACAAGTCTAAGCTTCTCTGTGCATCCACGTTCCCCATATTTTTATTCCTAAATGATTACCCGCATTCTCAAATACAACCCAGTCTTTCACACCTCACCCACCAATTCCTTCCTCTGTCCTCCAGTGTCTATGATCTGCCCTCAGCAAACCCCCTAATCCTCTTCTCCTAGTGATTCTTTCATTCTGTTTTTCTTTTTTATTTCCTTTTTTCTTTTTATTTACTTATTCTTTTTTGGCACCAAGTGAATTCTGGATATCACTTGACACCAAGAAACTGACTGTTCCTCTCACCCTCATATTACATTTACCACAAAGTTTTGAAAAATAGTATGTGTTCTCTTTACTCCCTGGTTTTACTTGCAAATCATTTCTACCCATTTCACCCTCAAAAAACCCTATGACATACTATACCACTTCTTTTCCACTGCCCTCCACTGAAGATGTTAAGTACAAATATCTGGATCACTCTACCTCATTCAGCTTTAGACTTGGCTAATTGTGTGTGTTCCACTCCAGGTCCATCATTTCTCTCAGTTATTTAAACATTAATAAGGATGATCTATCCAACTAGTTCTACCTAGTCTCTTCATCTCTAAGTTTTTTGTTTGTTTGTTTGTTTTCATTGTTTTTATTTTCACTTTCTATGATCTTTCCCTTCCCTCCTCCATCAACTACTTTTGCTATTTATTTTTGTAAATTCTATTCCATAAATGAGACATCATCGCTAAAATCATGATTTCAACCATCCCTGTTACTCCATTCAACCAAGTCAACCCAAGAGCAATCTGCAATTCTATCGAAATCTCCAATATATTGTCCTTACTACTTTCCCTTGTGTCCTTCATCTAAGCCAATTCACTCTTTATCTTCTGCAACTACAATCATTCTTTGTAAATATCCTAAACACCTTTGCCTCCAATCTTTCCTACAGTCACTTTTCAAAACCTAGATGGGCTAAACTCAGCTATTTGCATACACGGATCCTATCCTGAGAGCTCAATGCTGCTGTAGAAAACAGTGCAACCAGCTGACTGATCCTTTTTAAATTCATGCCCATACATTTCAAATAATCAAACAATCATTTCTGGCTATCTTGCTCTCTTTGCCTGGAGAAACTGCTTTCCCACTTTGAGGTAACTATTTCATATTCTTTCTCCTTCTTTAGCCATTATGCTCTTTTTCCCTATGTTCCTGTACCCCTGAAGTCTCTACTGATGATCTTGCCTCTTATTTTCTTGAGAAATTAAAGGCAATCAGGGTTGAGGTAATGTCATGCCAATTATCTTGATCTGATCATTATACATTATATATGCATATTGAACTGTCACACTGTACTCCATAAGTATATATAACTTTGTGTCAACTAAAATTTTTTGACTATATTTTTAAAAAGAATGGAAAGAAAATCAGACAGGAAGTCCTCAACTTCCCATCACCAAATATACTAACTGACCTGTTTCTCTACCCTTATTTTCAACTTCCTGTCTAACTAGATGGAATAATCTCACTATTTCCATCTGGATGATGGTCTCTGGTACTTTCTCCCAATGTCTACTTGCAAATCACTTTGACTCTTGTATGTAGAATTGTACTTGGCACACAGCAGAAACTCAATCATACCTGCTCTGTGAAAAAATACTTTCTTTTAGTGACCATATTTATATGCTCACACACATACATATACATGTAGATAAACATGTGTGTGTACCTTGAGTGTATTAGCATCTTCCAATAACATGTGTGTACATGTGGTTTAGTAATGTAGTGTATTGTTAATGATAAACATATCAGCAAAAAGAACAACAATAACAAAAATGAAACAGCCCTGTTTAAGACTACTGTGCCTGTTATTTCTTCTACTAAAAGCCCAAGTCTTCTGGGGCATTGAGTTGCTTGGTGATAATTATATGCTCCGCACCCACCCCCACCTTAGCCCCACTTTGATCATAAACATTAAGTGGTTCTGCATCTGATTAAAAGCACATTCCTGGCCATGTGAAACTCTGGATTGATCAGTGGGATAGTTCATAGAAAGATTCAGTAAACTGGAAATCACAGGTGGAAGAGAAAAGTTACATTTTTTGACAACTAAGCAATTCAAGGTTAGCTATGTCAACTCTCTGAAATCACAAAGAACTACATCCTCAGTTAACTGTCAGAATAATTGACTAATTAATAGGTTAGGACACACAGACTTCTCCTTTACTTTCTGTCTACCAGATCCAGCCAGTTCAGCCTCCTGAGCAGTCATAAACTCCTCTAATTATTTCCTTTACAAACCAAAACCAGATGTAGTTTTTAAAGGTGAGATGCTACATTGCCTATGGCAGACCAATTTTGTGGCTATATACTATTATTTTGACATTTTATTTTATATCAGCTTAATAAGTAAGGGATAAACATGTTAGTATTTGAATTATATTCCTGGATTAAAGTCTCCAACATAAGAGTTGTGTAAATTCAGGCATTCTTTTAAAAAATTCTCTGTGCCAGTTTTAAATTCAATTCTTTGCTCCATAGGTTATGGTGAGGACCAATGTAAGAATTATGTTAAGTGCATAGCAAGTACCTGGAAAATAGATAGTGATAAAAGTCACCTGCAATTACTACTGTTACCCCTATTATTACCTGGAATTCAGCCTCTAGTGGAGATGGCTCACTGGGTGGATCTCTTTTCTTCATATTATGTAGACATGGATGTAATTCAGACAGGTTCACTTCTGTTTCTCCAAACTGATTGTATTCCACTAAGGCCTGGTGGATCAAGATGTACTGTGCCTACAGTATCAAGGACAAATATAGGTTATTAACAGATTTATAGAGTCCTATATGCCACATTTAAGTAAAATATGTATTCCCACAATTTTTCACATATTAGGACAATTTGTGGTAAAAGAAGACTGATACGGCTCTCACAGTTCTCTGGAATATAAACAAATTCCATTTTGGACTATTTTTCCAGAACAAAAATAATTTGTCAAATTAAGTATCCATTGTCTAACTGCATGCTTTTTATTTTATTCCCATAAGTTTTTAAGGACCATTGTGTGTTTTTCAGTGACTATAACTGAATGTCAGCAAAATTAATAATATATAAAACTATAATAAATATCACCAGACATCAGAAAGAAAAGGTAAGTACTTCTTTATCTTTATTGTATTGAACAAGGCACAGAAAGATTAAAAACTTGTTCAGTGGTAGACAAGAATAAGATTGAGAATTAGAGGCAGAATTTGAACTTTTAGAAGTCTAGTTGCCCAAACCATGTTCTTAACCACTGCGCTATTTTGTTTCCTTAATTTTAATTTTATGAGATATTGCCAAATCCGTTTTCAGTGTTTTAATTTTTCTTCCTGTCTGATGTGTTTATATGGCATTTTGCTATTTAAGAGAAATATTATGGTCATGTTTCTCCTACCATACTTTAAGGCACTAATGCCATATGCTTCTAATTATGATTGGTGATTGCTGCATTTTATAGTTTTCAAGAAATTAAAACAATTTTCACGTGACTCTTTGAAGTTGTGAAGAATTTTGATTTCTCTTAAGATGTTTACTACTATCTCCAAAGAATTTAAATACTATAATCATTGGAAATTTGAACGGACCTCCACTTGAACCATGAGGCACCTCTGTCGCCTCAGCTTGACAACGTAGCCATAAACATCCACCTCGCCTTCTGCTTCCAGACCTTCTAGCATGGCATCAATCCCAATGTAGGTGCCCGTGCGTCCAACACCAGCACTGATAAAACAAGCAAAAACAGTGGAGGCATGATCATGGTAAGCAAATGCATGGGAAAGCTGTCTAGGATGAAACAGAAATAATGATGTGAGTTTCTCATGAGAAATTCCTATTCAGGTCCCTTGCCTTTGCACGCATAAATCATAACATCACTTTGGATCCCATGAATTCATATGATTATAAATTACAAATCAACAAGAAAAAATATTCCCCAAAAGAAGACAAGTTCTCATACCTGATGGATTCCTAAAAGAAACTGCCAAACAGGAGGATGTCCTTAACAGCCCAAGGTGGAATGTTCTGAATTGGCCAATGGATATCCTGGGACTCTATTTACCTGCAGTGCACCACGATGGGCCCGCTGAAGAAGTTGCTGAAAGCGTTCACTCTCCTTCTCAGTTTGAGGAGCAGGTGAGGGTCTTCAGGCACCCCGTGGTCTGGCCAGCTGGTGAACTGAATGTGAGTCACCTCTCTTCCTGTTGCTCTTTCTTTTTTCTAGTTAAGAGATAGCATTTTCTTTGGGATGTGTTCCCCACCCAAGCAAACCATGTAACATAATGAAGTGGGAGGAAAGACCAGTACAAAAGAACTCCTCATGCAAGAACTCCTCAGGCAGCCTGTAAGTCTTTGCAGACATTATAGAATTTCCCTTTCCAATTAATAGCTAGTAGTTGAGGGGATCATGCAGGACTTCCATGCACTACCCAGTAAGCAACAATTTCTCAGTAGAGTAAGGTAAGGTCAGATGAAACTCTGAGGGACTTTCATGCTATAAAGCCAAAAAACTAAAGAACAAAATAAATGAATGAATGAATAAATAAATATAAATAAATAAACAAAAATAAGCACACACCAAAAGAAGGGCTAAAAGTGAGGGGTTGGAGGTTTGGGTGTATGTGTGAACAAAATATCAAATAAAGCATCAAATAAAAGTCATTCTCACAGCTGTTTAAAATTCTTCCACTTGATGGGCCAGCAAAAGGAACTATTTCTCACATGTAGAAGGTCTGATTAATTACGTGGTTAACATGGTATTCCTTAAACCCTCATATGGTAGAATCATCAACTTCAAAATTACAAAAAGGAAAAAAAATATTTGTTGTTTATAATTTTCTTGCGGGAAATAACTAAGTTGACTAATAGTAATCCTAACCTAATCACTATAAGCATCATCTTCTACATATCCACCCATATCTGTGAATTGGAAGCCTTTGTGGCTTCCTCAATCCAGAATTTAAAGATGAACTATTGATAGGAGTGTTTCATAGCCCTCAAGGGCAGAGCAGTCAGTAATATCATCAAAGCCAAGAGGGCCTTGGGAGAAATACACAAGAAATCTGTTTTTCCTGCAGAAATGTATCTGAACCACATAGAAATAAAATATCGATTATCAAAGGACCTCCATCAAATGGAAGACAAAGTAAATTTCAAACCCTTATGTGAAGACTGGCATTTCTCGAATAGCACGATTAAGAGATACTTTGCAAATCGTGAATTACAGCCATTTAAATTATTTTTGTTACATTCACAGATTGATTCATAACCACGGTCTAATTATAGAAAAAATTTTGTCAGCATAATGTGCAAGCCTGTACCCATTAGCTACCCCTCCCCATTTTGATTCCCACAGGTAGAGGCAACCACTTATAGCCTTTTACGGGCTTGACTTTCTGGAATTTCTGAATAGATAGAGCTATAGAATATGTGTGATGTTCTCCATTTTATTTTCTGAACCAGACACAGTATCTCTACCAGAGTTAAGACTTTATACACTGCTATTTAATTGTGAAATCTATATAAATATTCTTTCCATAATGGTAAGAATCCATTGAGAATGAGGACTATTTTATTTTACCCATTTAATAATTTAATCATTTATTTAAACCATTTAATGGACACTTGTTTATTTTTTTTAATTCTTCAGGAATCTACCATCATCTGCACTTTTGATTTGACATGGGCAAACATACCTTTGACCATTGACTTCAATTTGACCCTGTCAGCTTGAGTTCTTGTTCTAACCTAACTCTTCCTCCTGAAGATCTTTAAAAATAATTTCCCAGGTATGTTTTAATTTCTCACATGCAATATTCCATCATTGTGCCCTCATAAAAACAATATCAAAATGAAAAAAAATTATATATTGAAACCAACTCACGTTTGTAATGTTCAACTTCTGAATGATGTAATCTGGACATCTTTTGTGTTCGTTGATCTTCACGATAACATCTCCGAATGCCCGAGTGCCTTCTTCCATTGACGGCCAGTATTCGGCACACTTGTTCTAAATTTTTAAAAATTACTAATTCTGATTTCTCACTGAAACAAACTTTTAGCATGCACTCTTAAAAAAACCAAAGTGTACTCATCTGTAATTCTCACATGTATATTCTTCATTAAGTGCATCTATACCTTAAACTGTGATGCTTGAATTGCATTGTTTCCTATTCATGTGTCCTGAAGGATTTCCTTCTTACTATTTAGCAGAAGGATGATCTCACTGTCTTAGCTGCACTTTAAAAAGGACATGCCCAGCCACATATGGTGGTGCATGTCTGTAATCCCAGTACTTGGGAGGCTGAGACAGGAGGATAACAGGTTGGAAGCCACCCTCAGCAGCTTAGTGAGGCCCTCAGTAACTTAGTAAGACCTGGTTTAAAATGAAAAAATAAGATAGGGCTGGGCATGCAGCTCAGATGTAGAATGTCCCTGTGTTCAATCCCCAGTACTCCAAAAAATGAATGAATGAATGAATGCAAAAGAAGACATGCTCAGTGGTCAGCAAAAACAAAGTGATTGCTGGTGGTCAGTTTCAGCCTGGTGAACTGAGGAGCTTTAACTTCTACAGTCATATTATTAGGAGTTGGCAGCTATCTCCCCAAGGTCAGCTTTTGTTTTGAATGTTCACAAGTACTTGTGAAGTTAGCATATTCTAATGTACTGAATTTATAACAATGCTTAAAAAAAAGGGAACCAAAAAAAAGCCCAGTAGTTAAACCAAAGCATCTAAATAGTATACATATAAACATATATTTACAAATTTCTATTTTTCTACATGCATGATAATTTAAATAAAATGTTAGCACTGATTGAAATAGGAGGTTTTCTATTTTGGACATCGAGTACATATATGTTGCTTTTTTGAAGTGCAAATCAATACTTTCTTTTCCTGATCCCAAAGTCTGCCCCATGAATCTTCTAGGCTCTTACCCGGTTTCCTTCTTCACATCGGGTGACCATGACAATAACTGTGGCTTTTTGTTCCCATATCATCCTCCAGAAATCATCAATGGTTTCATCCCTGGGACCTAGGAGATAAACCAATACAAATTAGGGAATATTTTCTTAAAGAGACTGTAAAATTATTTTTCAAAAATAATATTGGATTATCATAGAAATTACCTTGTGCAGCAATGTATTTCCTGGGTTCTTTGAAACCCTGTTCAAAAAATATGAAGATATATGTCATTTTCGAATACTCAATTATTCATTAGCATGCAAAACTGTGAGAAGAAGTTGCTTTAGATCTACCATTTCTTGGTTGGACCTTTCCCTGTACACTTTTAAATTAGTGGGGAAATTTTTATTAACTTGTGATCAAGCATTTAACTTTGCCAAATAGGTTAGTTAGCATTTGCAAATAATGTTCATAACTTTCATGTCATTTTGCTATATATGTCAAAAATTTCTAAAAACTAGATTTCATCCTCAGCTGGAACAGTGCAGCAATTTACAAGACCAATTCAATTATTCCTAGAGTTTATATTCTGCCAACTCTTACAACCTTCTCACCAGCTATGTAGTTACTTTTTAGATTCATACTCAATTTCTTTCAATAAATCCCTCTGGGATTGCCCTTTGCACTTGTACCTCTTAACTACTGTTAGAATACACTGCTCATTCCCCAGAGTCTTTTTTTTTTTTGCCATCCATGGTAAGAGACAGAATAACTTTCATTTCTTTGCCTACAATGTCTTCTTTCTCTACTCCTGTTACTAAGACAAAGAAGGAGCACAAAGCAGATAAGATATGCTAATTTCTTCCAAAATTATCTCACACTCCTTAAACCTACATTTTTATCTCAGAACCCTAACATTAAGAAAAGCTCCCTAGAAAGAGATGAGCTCAGCCAAAGAATAAAATTTTGCATGTGAGCCACAAGAATTCATAATTAATTTTAGTAACTTTGCATGACACAGTATTAGTCATGTTCATTTATTCATATATTCACATAGCACTTATTGTATTGCAACAATATGTCAAGCACTTTTGTTTTACTTATGTATTTCTTGGCTGGGGGGAGGGGGGTGGTTACTGGAGAATGAACACAGAGTCATTCTATCTCTGAGCTACACTCTCAGACCTATTTTCTTATTTTGACGCAGGGTCTCACTAAGTAGCAGAGGGCCTCACTAAATTGCTGAGGATAGTCTTGAACCTGAGATCCTCCTGTCTCAGCCTCCCAAGCCCTGGGACTACAGGTGCGGGCCACCATGCCCAGATTCTAAGCACTTATCTAAAAGCTGAAGACACATGCTTTCCAGGGGTTCCCAGCTCAGCTCAGTTGGTGAAATAAAAGTATTTCCTGATGCCATAATTATCATATATACATATTTGAACAGAAAATGTAGGTTATGTTTTTCTAGAGGCCATCTGAATCCTTGCAAAATCTCTCATATTAATAGGTCTGCTCTTTCAAGTACTTAAGTTCTTTATTTTGAAAATCAAATTATTATTTGAAAAGACACTATATACGAAAACATGATCAATGTTAATTGTGAAGGTGTGCAGAGATCATCTGACCAAATCAGTTAAAATGAGGCCAAAAATATGACCTACTACAAATAATTATTCTCTGGACTATGACTTCTTTTTTTGTAGTGTTGATTGACACTAAAAACCAGCATTTAAAGATGAGGTAAAGAAGAGATAGGATAAGAAAGAGATTGCATTACGGATATCAGGATATCATAAGTACATGTTAGGGGAAGTGCTATTGTTTATTAACATAGATTTCCACATAAAGTACTAAGTAAGGATGCAAAAACTGTTGCGTATCAAACAAAGTTAATAGGAGACAAAGTTTAGAGTGCTGCCTTTAGGGACAGATGACTAAAAACGGGGAATCCCAGCTCCGATTTGGCTAGCAGAATGGGGAATACCTCATAGAGTTGTTGTGAGATTTAATTAATATATGTAAAAACACTAAAAAAGATGATTGATAGTTATTGTATAATATAACATATTATATTATTATTATCATAATAGTCATCATAATCACTGAAGTCAGTAATTTGGCTCTGGAATCATTAAATGTCTCAAAAAGTAACTTGGCGAATGATTAGAGACCAGGTATTGAAGCTGTCTGTTTCAGGAAGGATGTGACTTGAAAAATATTTATAAATTAGTCAGCAATTACACATAAACTATGCAGTGGATTGAACTGTATCACTCCAAAACTCATGTCCACCCAGGACCTCAGACTGTGCCCATTTCTGGAAATAGTGTCTTTGTGGATATAAGAGTTAAAACAATGTCACACTGAATGACGGTGTGTTCTAGGTTCAATGGCAGATGTCCTTAGAAGAGGAATGAATGGATAATGAAGACATAATCTGTACACACAATGGAATTTTGCTCAGCTCAGCCACAAAGAAGAACAAAATAATGTCATTTTCAGGAAAATGGATGGATCTAGAGACTATTTTGCTAAGTGAGCTCCTCCAGTCTTGAAAAGTCAAGGGTTGTATGTTTTCTCTCATATGTGGAAGCTAGAGAGAAAATAGAAAATAAAAGAGACTTTACATAAATGGAGAGAGAGAGAGAGCGCGTGCGCGAGCGCGCAGTAGAATAGTGGAAGGGGATTTGGGAGAAGGAGGTGGGGAGGAGGGAAAGGAGGCTGGAGGAAAGAAACAGTTTAAAGGATGCTCTGTCCATATCTAAAGGCATCACTACCGATCTCACTAATGTATGGTAAGGAAGGGAATGGGAAGGGATCTCTAGGGAATCACACCAAGTGCTGTGTGCATGTATGCTTGTACCACATTGAACCCCACTATGATCTATAATTACAGTGCACCAATAAAAGTATATGAAAAAAGGAACAGGGACACTCAGCCAAAGTGAAAAGAGACACACAGGGAAGAAGCCCAGGGGATGGAGACAGAGATTGGACAACGCAATGCTAAGCCAGGAAACCTCAAGGATTATCAGGAGCCTCCAGAAGCTGCAAAGAAGCAAGGAAGGGATTGCCCCAGAGCCTTCAGAGGAAGCATGGCTCTTCCAACATCTTGATTTCAGACTCTGGCCGCCAGAGCTATGCGCAATTACATTTCTATTATTTTTAAGCCACCTAATTGTTAAATTTTGTTATGGCAGATCTAGGGAACTAATACATGTGGAAATAATTATCATTAAAATTTGAGTCTCTACTCCACTAAAATATATATTCGAGTGGGCCAACAACAATAGTTATATGAAAATAACAAAAAGCACCTCAATTTCAATTGCTTTTTTAATAAAACATATATAAATCAGCATATATGTAGCATGACATATACTTTGTCAAAGAATTTTTTATAACAAGTATGTGTAAAAATAAACACATTTGTCTGGGAAATTGAAACTAGTATACTACCAGTGGAGGACCATTTGCAAATTGTTTTTTCTGTGTGTGTGTGTGTGTGTGTGTTTCTGTGGATGGAACCCAGGAACTTTTACTTCTGAGCTACACCCCCAGCCTTATTTTATTTTTTATATTGAAAATATAGTCTCACTAAGTTGCTGAGGACCTCATTAAGTTGCTGAGGCTGTCCTTGAACCTGAGATCCTCCTGTCTCAGCCTCTCATGTACTGGGATTACAGGCATGTGCCATCATACCCAGATGAGAGCTGTTTTTTTTTTTTTTCTTAATTACAAATGTATATGCTCTTTGTTATTGTAATTAATCCTTCAGATATTTATCTTCCTGATATATCAAAACCCATGTGGAATAATATAACTCAAGATGGTTTGTTTTTGGTAGTCTAGAAATTTAGAAACCACATTTAATTAATGCCCATGAATTAGAAACTGATTAAATAAGTATCATGTAGTTATGACACAAATTGCTGTAAAAATAAACATGCTGTAAGCATGCTATAGGTTCTTTGTTAGCAAACTATGTTCTGTAGGCCATTCAGCATCTCCTGATTTTGCAACTAAAGTTTTTTTTTTTTTTTAACATAGCCCCATTGTGTATTGCCTATGCAAGCTTGACCACATGTGACAGAGCTGAGTAGTTGTGACAAAGAGGGTATGCTCTGCAAAGTCAAAATTATTTACCATTCAGGCATTACAAAAAGTTGGCTGACCCCTGTTTTTTATAGTGGTGTAATGTAACTCCTACATATGTATAAATAATAAATAATATAAATAATATATAAATATATACAGCACAAATATATAAATAATATAGTATAAATAACATAAATGCAAATATACAAATAATATATATAACATGAATATGTAAATAATATACAACATAAACATATATAAATAATATATAGCATGTTACAGAACAGTCTTAATATTATGTTAACATTTTTATAGAAAGTGGTGATAACAAGTGTGGTTTTTTATTCATGTATAAAGATACTCTGGTTGGATAAAGAAGAAGCCAACATAGAAGTTTTCTCTTCCCGTAGTTGGACATATTGGGCAAATATAGATTTGGTTTGAACAATATTTTTTTTCAGTCTGTGTACTTTTTGCCATTTAAAATTACTTAAGTCATTCAAAGCACTATTTACTTAACAATTCTACGATCAGTTAAAATTGAAACTACTTTGGATAAGTTTACTATAGACAGACATTCTCACCTTTGGATAACTAGGGGCAGGTGACAGGTGTCAACAACGAATGTCACTGCTGCAGTGCACAACAGTTTAGAGTTGGGGGGAGCAGAATTGAATCTCAACTCGGACTTTTACCAACTGTGTGACCAAGGACAAGCTCACTAACTAACCTGAGGCTCCCGGTCCTCAGGTATACTGAGCACAGTGCCCATGGCCTGGGCCAAAGAGGTTCTGATGAGAAATGCTTCATCAGACCATTTAGTTTACTCTCTAGCTCATCATCAGTACCACAATATATTGGTTCTTAGTATTACTTTGTTTTCCAAAAAGAGGAAAATACTGTGTTACATCTAGCACCAACAGATGCATAATAATTAGTCTTGTAAATATTAGTGATTCTGCTGTTCATATCAGTGAAATTATGGGCTCACTTTAAAATACTTCTAATAATATTTCTAAACATTTGCAAAGCTGAGCAGGCTAGTGCACACCTGTAATCCCAGTACTGGGGAGGCTGAGACAGGAGGATTGTAGGTTCAAGGTCAGCCTCTTAGGAAGACCTTCAGTAACTTAGAAAGACTCTGTTTTAAAAATTAAAAATTAAAAAAAAACAACTGGAGATATAGTTCAGAGGTAGAATTACCATGGGTCCCATTTCTAGTTCCCAAAATTAAGTAAATAAATAAATAAAATAACACTTGCAAAGACAAAGAAGGAATTGAATGGAATGCCCAGATATAAGAAAACCCAAAATGTTAATAATAAACAAGGATATGAAATAATTTGGCATTTTTTACTTACATCAATATAGCTGGCATTTATATAGTTTGACCCTGCATCTCCATTTATTTCAGAGAGTTCAACACGGTTATAATCATCTGTTTAGAGGAAAGAAAAATAAACAAGTGGAATAGTGAGTGATCAAGCAGTCTCAATATACAGAAATTCAGTTCTCCATGAGGACTCACAGGGAAGGATGTCAACATAGCGGTTTTTATTCTGGTTAAAAGGCTTTCGAGCATCCTTGATGGAAAACTTGCTGAACACCCGGGGGATGCTCTGAAAGACACAACGAATCTCTGGGTTAGAGAAGATCCAGGTAAAATAGTTTTTCCCCTTCCCAGTTATCATTTTGATCAAATGAGACATCCTACAATATATTTCTTTTTTTGCTGATAAAACATTGTACATGGTTATTAAGAATAATATTTTAGTAATTATGCAAAAGCCATATTATTACTTAAAAATTAATGATGAATTACTTTCAGAAGAAACTTTGTGAACAAGAAAAATTATGTATGTATCTATTTATCTATTGATTGACTGATTGATGCTAAAGGATTGAACCCAGGGGTGTTCTACTAATGCTTAATTATATTATTAGCATTTTTGTGGTGTTGGGGATTGAACCCAGGGGCATTCTACCTCTGAACTATACCCCCAGCCCTATTTTATTTTCTTAGTTTGAAACAGGGTCTCACTAAGCTGCTGAGGCTGGCTGTAAACCTGCAATCCGCCCATTTCAGCCTCCCAACTATTGAGATTACAAGCATATGCCACCACTCCCAGCTCAAAGAGATAATTTAGAATTAGTTATTGTGCTACTTTAAAATTCATTTAAAAGTAGATGCTTGGAGAATTATCTATAGTACAAGTACAAAATCAGTCAAATATATTTGGCATTATTTTATTATTGATAATAATTTAATAAAGCATGCCAGGCATTGTAGTGCATGCCTGTAATCCCAGTACCTGGAAGACTGAGATAGGAGGATTGCAGGTTCATGGCCAGCCTCAGCAACTTAGTGAGAACTTGTTTCAAAATATAAAAAGTGCTAGGGGTGTAGCTCAGAGGTAGAATGCCCCAGGGTTCAATCCCCAACACAACAAAACTAATACTAATAATACAATAAAGCATCATACTTTAATATTTTCTTGCTTCATACTATGCTCTTATCTGGCTTGTAAATATATGTTAACAATATCTGTATTGATTACTATAATTAAACATATATCAAACTCTTATCTGGCCTGTAAATATATGTTAATAATATCTGTATTGATTACTATAATTAAACATTTGAAGTAAAATTGTCTTCAAGACTGGGTAGAATTTCTTATCCTATACCAAGGACAACCCATACCTGAAACTCAGCCAGAAAAAGTCGTCCTTCATCAGCAATCTTTCTCCTATAAGTTTCCAGCAAAACATCTGCATGAATTGGTTCCACGTTCATCAGTTGTTTTTCATCATCTGTAAATATGAAAAATTTAAAGCTAGTGTTACATCTATCTTTCAAATATGCACACACATTTTATCAAATTTGTATCTTGGATTTAATACTCAGTGTTTTTCTTTTTCACAGACTTTCTGCCTTGGAAGTTTCATTCCCATGTAAACATTCACTTATAAATCAATGATTTTTAAGTCTTATACTTCAGTCTTCTTCTGGACTTTATTGTTCCCTGTACTGGAATGTTCTTCCCATTTTTTATGCCTACAGAAAAGATCCCAGACCAAATATCACCATTTTTAGAATATCTAGATTTCTGTTCCATTACAGGCATTTTGTAGCAATCAACATATTTATTTATCAGTATAATTTATTATTTTATTTCCATTTGTAACTTATTGTAAAATATTATAACTGTATGGATGAAATAAAATAATGTGTTTAATATCCTTCTACCTACCATTCAGTTTAATTTGAGCATGTGTTTATATTAAACTGTGAAATGAGCTATATTCACTTGTTGTGCCTCCTGAACACAAAACCCATTAAATACAGTGGGTGTGAAATAACTTACAATTAATCAAAAACACATCTTAACCATTATGAGCTGTAACTGTATATGAATCTTTAAAGGCAATAGTTTTAGAATCATAAGAAAATTTAAGCCATCAAATATGTGGAAAGTGTGTGTTTTTCCCCAGTCTTCTGTGTCCTGATGATAACATGTCTCTCAGTCCTCGTGCTAATTTTCCCCATCTAGCAGATGAAGAAAAGAAGTTGTCCATGAGGGTGGCACATTTATCTTATTGTCCATGGAAACCTTCTATCCAGTCACAATTACCTAACCAGTCATGTGCTGTTGTTTCTCTGGGTTGCTGGGGACCTCTAGTCTGCACTTACCTTGAACTGAGGGACACTGTTAAAGTTTTATGGGGCCAGGCGTGGTGGCGCACGCTTGTAATCTCAGCATTTGGGAGGCTGAGACTGGAGGATCTGGATTCGTGGCCAGCCTCAGAATAAAAAAATAGGGCTGGGGTGTAGCTTGGAGGTAGAATGCCCCTGGGTTAAATCCCCAGTACAAAAAAAAAAAAAAAAAAAAAGAATAAAGTTTTATGGGGCTTGAGCATGTAAGGTCTAAAAGCATCTCAAGTTTCAATCAATATCAATATTGATATAAAAATTGTAACTCTCTCTAGATTGATTCCTTGAATTCCCCTTCTTTGCCTAGGGGCTTGTTGCTTCTGTGGTCTTCATCGTTCCCTCATTCTATCAAAACTAATTCATAGGACATGTTATCTTGTTAATTTATTTATTGAATGATCTGTATTGAAATGAGAAAGAAAATCCTCCCTGCCTTCGCAAAACTTACATTCTAGTTAGGGGAGGACAATCAACAGACAATCTATAAATATAGCGCAGTGTCAGGGTGGGATACATCCTGCGAAGGAAAACAAAGCCAACGAAGGACCTCCAAGGAACCAGTCCTAAAGTTTCTGCACACAGAGTTGCTACCTGCTATGGTGAGGGAGAAACCCTCCAAACATAAGTTCACACAGGACAGAGGAGTTCTCTAATTTTGCCTTTCTTAAGTAAGAGAAAAGAAATAACATTCTTTATAGTAAGTATAGTTTCAATTTCTTCAACTCTATCTCTTTTGACTGGCTCATGTTTTATTTAAAAAAATGAAAAATAAATAATCCGGGTGTGATGGCACATGCCTATAATCCTAGTACTGGGGAGGCTGAGGCAGAAGGACCATAGGTTTGAGGCCAGTCTTAGCAACTCAATGAAATTCTCAGCCATTGAGGGAGGAATTTGTTTCTCTCTCCTATATAAAATTGCCATTCTTTTTTCCTGTCCTTAACTGTGCTTTTAGTGGGAGCAATCACCATCCCACCCTGGCATGGACCTGAGGACTCTTGACACCTCTTTATCTCTGTGACGTGCCATCTCCTTTTCTGTCCTTCATTCCTCATTTGTTTCTCTGATGTTTGCTCCAAATCTTAGCAGGTCAGAGTTCTGATCTACCCAGATGCCATTTTTAATAGCTTATCTTTGCATAGGACCATTCCCATTCAACTTCTATGGCATCTATCAAATGACTGTCTTTCTTGTCAATATAGCTGTCTGCCTCTATTGGATTCTAAACCCTCTAAGAGCAGTGTGCAGCCTGTCACTGTGGTATTTCATCACTGTATCAATAGAGGAAGAAGTCCAAGTTAAAATCACTCAATTCTTACATAAAAATAAATAGATGCAAATGCAGAGAGGAATATGCATTGGTTTAAAATATGCATACTTACCCCTTTCAACAAGTTCCTGTTGCTCATCTAAATTGCTGTGAAAAGAAGAAATAGAAGGGTTCATATTCTTAAGAAACACTAAATTCAGTTGGCATTCAACTTGAGCTTATTTTGTTTAATGAATGTGTTGAAGGAAGGAGGAAATGGAGGCCAAGACAAAAGGGGAAGAGAGAGAAGAGAAAAGGGGAGGAAGAAAAGAAGCACAGGAGGAGAAAAGCAATGGTGGGACAAAGCCCTGTATCAAGGCCCATGCCAGTAATTGCACTACTTGGGAGACAGAGACAGCTGAGACAGGAGGGTCACAGGTTTGAGACCAGTGCACGGTAACTTGATGGGACCCTGTTTCAAAATAAAAAGTAAAGTAATACTGGGTGTGTAGTTCAGGATTCAATCCTCAGTACTCCAAAAAGAAGAAGAGGAGGAGGAGGAGGAGGAGGAGGAGGAGGAGGAGGAGGAGGAGGAAGAAGAGAAGAAAGGAGATAGGAAGGGAATAAAGAAAAAAATCAGAGAAAATAAAAACAACCAAGAGTTGTCTGCCAAACTCTGAAAAATGACTAATAGAGTTTATTTCAATCCTCCTGTTTTTCATAAAATTTAGTTCCTGGCCAAAGAAATAAATATATATCCCCAGGTATTTCCCTCTTTCCTATTCCTTTCTTTATTCCTAGATCCCTCTGACTCATGCTACACTAAAACAACACTCTTTTTTGCTGGTTATTAGTAAAACAAGCCCATAACAGTATTAGCAAATATAGAAAATATGAATACTTAATATACACCAATAACACCATACTAAAATTCTTCCACTCATAGTTCAGTCATGAACTGAACTTCATGCTGCCTTCTCTGGTTTGCTTATTTATTTAACTGGTTCCACCACTGCCTTATGGATATTATTGTTAGTATTACCATTATTATGTTTTAATTAATAAGTCAATTCCTACCTGGATCTTTTCCTGTGCAGATCATAGATTTTATAGAGAACAACAAGCAGGGCTATTGATGTCACAATAATCAGAAATGCCAGAAATGCGATTAGGGCTTTAGAATTATCTAGAAATGAGAAAATAACACATGCTGAGAGATTATTGGGACAAATATTTTCTTGATTATATGAATAATCATCTTTAAAGAACTAAATTTTAATGCTACCCATTATTGTGAGGTTTTAAAAAACTAAAAATTTTGGAGTAAGACCAAATACAATAAGTAAATTATAGACTTTTGCAATTTCAGCTATGTTATTTAGAACCCATAAAAGCATTCATATTTTTAAAAGCAGTAAGAATATAGAAGAGCATTTCCCTTTTCATCCATTAAATGATATCTTTTTATGAAATACTATCATTTAGAATTCTCATTCAGTCTATTTTATTTTATTTAATTTATTTATTTATTTATTTATTTATTTATTTATTTATTTTCGGTACTGGGGATTGAACTCAGGGGCATTCTACCTCCGAGATATACCCCCAGCCCTAGTTTTTTTATTCTTTATTTTGAAACCGAGTCTCACTAAGTTGCAGAGTGCCTCACTAGGTAGCTGAGGCTGGCCGCGAACCCGGATCCTCCGGTCTCAGCCTCCCAAATGCTGGGATTACAAGCGTGCGCCACCACGCCCGGCTCTTATTTATTTATTTATTTATTTATTTATTTATTTATTTATTTATTTATTTATTTATTTATTTATTTAGCGGTACTGGGGATTGAACTCAGGGGCATTCTACCTCCGAGCTATACCCCCAGCCCTATTTTTTATTCTTTATTTTGAAACCAAGTCCTATACACCCAGCCCTATTTTTTATTCTTTATTTTGAAACCAAGTCTCACTAAGTTGCAGAGTGCCTCACTAGGTAGCTGAGGCTGGCCTCGAACCAGATCCTCCCGTCTCAGCCTCCCGAATGCTGGGATTACAAGCGTGCGCCACCACGCCCAGCTCAGACAGTCTATTTTAAAGGGATCAAGGAGGGAATCTAGTTGTTATAATTTTCAGAGAAACTCATGTGGTTTAATTTTTCATGCAGAAGTGGATAGCCTCCTAAGAGAAACAGAAAGGGTTCTGCTCCACAAAAATAACCCCCTTTGTGTGCTCACTGAGGTATAAAATCAATTAACCAAGATTCAAAAATTATTTCATTTGGCAGTAATGATAAGATTTCCTCTTACTTAAATTTCTTACTAAGGTTTAAAGTGAAAATGCAGCAGAATAACACAGTGGCTTATGGGTCTCAGCTGCAGAGCCAGACTCTTCAAGTTCCACTCCCAACTCTATCACTTGATAGTAGGAAAACTTACAGAATCCTGTTATCTTTTTACCTCTGTTTATAATTCCTAAAATGAGTTTTAAAAAGTTGATTCACAGTAAACACTTAGAATGGCGCCTGGAATATAGTTAAGTACTAACTACTCACTATTGACATAAAGTATTTTTGAGTCTACCAAACATTGCTCTAGAATTAAATTAAGACCTCTCCGAACACAGTATAAAAAGTCAACATACAAAATGCAGTAGGACTGCTATCTGGCAATAGAAAATTTCCTGAAATAGAAATCAAGAAAGTGATCTCATCTAAAAGAGCCACAAGCCAGGCATAGTGGTATGCACCTGCACTTCCAGCTAATCAGGAGGTTAAGGCAGGGGAATTGTGAGTTTGAGGCCACCCTGAGCAACATGGTAAGACCTCATCTTACAATAAAATAAATAAATAAAAATAACAGAGCCACAAAAACTACTTGGGAATAAATATAAACAAACAATGATAAAACATTGATAAAACATTATAAAATATAAACAAAAATTATAAAACATTGATGAAAGAAATTGCAGAAGACACAAACATTGGAAAGATATACCATGTTTATAGGTTATAAAAAATAGATATTGTTAGAATGTCCATATTATCAAAAGCAATCAACAGATTCAGTGCAATCCCTATCAAAATAACAATGATGTTATTCAAAGAACTAGAAAAAGAAACCCTAAAATGTATATAAAACTACAAACATTCCCCCAAATCACCAAAATCATCTTGAGCAAAACGAACAAAGCAGGCTGCATTACCTTTCCTGACTTCAAAATACACTACAAAGATTTAGTAGACAACTATGCCAATAACAGAGAACCTAGAAATAAACCCATTTTTATACAAAACTGCTTGTCACTTGTGACAACATGGATAGAACTGGAGATCAATACATTAAGAGATGTAAAACAGGCACAGAAAGACAAGTAACACATGATCTCAGTCATTTGTGGAATCTAAAAAAGTTGCTCTCAGACACAGAGTAGAATGGTGGTCACCAGACTCCAGGGAGAGAAATGGAGTAAAGAAGGGAGAGGGGGAGGTTGATCAATAGGAATAACTCTAACCAAGGAGATAAAGGACCTCCATAATGAAAAATATAGCACACTAAAGACATTGAAGAAGACCTTAGAAGACGGAAAGACCTCCCATGTTCTTAGATAGGCAGAAAAAATATATATCAAAATGCCATTCTTCCAAAAGCCATCTACAGATTCAATGCAATTCCTATCAAAATACCAATGTAATTCTTCACAGAGCTAGAAAAAAAAGAGTCCTAAAATTCATACGGAAAAACAAAAGACTCAGACTAGTCAAAGCAATTCTGAGAAATAAGAACTATACTGGAGGCATTACAATATGCGATTTCAAATTATACTACTGAACTATACTAACAAAAACAACATGGTACTGGTACAAAAACAAAAACAGTAATCAATAGAATAGAATAGATGATACAGAAAAAAATCCTCACACTTATAGCCAATTGATTTTTGCCCAAATCACATATTGGAGAAAAGATGGTCTTTTCAACAAGTGGTGCTGGGGAAACTGGATATCCATATGTAGAAGAAAAAGAATAGACCACAATATCACAATCTGCACAAGAGTCAGCTCAAGGTAGATCAAAGACCCAGAAATTAGACCAGAAACTTGGTAATTACTAGAAGAGGGCATAGGACCACCTCTTCAACGTACAGGCATTGATAGAGACTTCCTTAATAAAAACCTAAGGTTCAGAAAATAAAACTGAGAATCAATAAATGGGATGGCATCAAATTGAAAAGCCTCTGTACAGCAAAGGAAACCATCAGGACTCTGAAGAGAGATTACAGCTACTCCTCTGATAGAGGACTAGCGTCCAGAATATACAGAGAACTCATAAACCTTAATACAAAACCCCAACTCGCTCAATAAAAAATGGGAAATTGAACTGAATAAATACTTCACAAAAGAAGAAATGCAAATGCCCAATAAATATATTGTAAAGATATTCAAAATCATTATGTGAATCAAAACCACCCTGATATTCCACCTAACTCCAGTTAGAGTGACAAGCATCAATAATACAAAGAATAATAAGTGCTACAACCATCATATAATCCAGCCACACCACTCTTACCTTTCCAAAAGAATACTATAGTGACACATGCATATCCGTGTGTATAGCAATAAAATTCACAATAGCCTTATTATGGAACCAACCTATATACACAATACACAATAGAATTTTACTTGGCTATAAAGAAAAACAAAAATGTGTAATTTTCAGGAAAAAAGGTGAAATTATGGAATACTATGGTAAGTGATATCAGCCAGCCTCAGAGAGTCAGAGGTCAAATGCTTTCTCATAAGTGGAAGCTAGAGAAAATAGGAAACAAAAGGGACTTTAAATAATTGAGGAGTGTGACCAGTAGAATTGCAGAAGGGGACAAGAAGATGGTTGTAGGAAGCGGGAAAGGAGAACTGATGACAGAAATACTTCAAATTATGCTATGTCCATGTGTAAAGGTATCACTAGCAATCTCACTATTTTTTTTTTTTTTTTTTTTTTTTTTGTGGTACCGGGGATTGAACTCAGAGGCATTCTACCTCCGAGCTATACCCCCAGCCCTATTTTTTTATTCGTTTATTTTGAAACCGGGTCTCGCTAAGTTGCGGAGTGCCTCACTAGGTAGCTGAGGCTGGCCGCGAACCCGGATCCTCCGGTCTCAGCCTCCCGAATGCTGGGATTACAAGCGTGCGCCACCACGCCCGGCTAGCAATCTCACTATTTTGTATGGGAAGGGATAGGCAGCAGAGAGGGACCTCAAGGGAAACACACCAAGACACATTGCATATTGGTTTATATGATTTTGAACCTCATGATATTGTATAATTATAATGTACCAATAAAAGTATAAGAAGAAAAATATTGCATTTTAATATGATGTCTATGCATATATTTGTGCTTAAGACTGACAACTTAAAATATTATACTTATGGAAAACATTAAACACTTAGCAATTAAATGTATGAATGCCAAATAACATAGCTTTGTAAGAGTTAATATATATTTAATGTAGATATAACCAAGTAATGACTTACAAGATGTTGATTGATGCTTAATAACTGGAGGCCCATAAAATTTCCCATTGAAAAAATAGACCTAAAATTCAGTAACAAAAAAAATAACTTAGTTTCCAATGTAATTGTATATATCAAAATGCAAAGCATAAATTATTCCTCATACAATATTATTTATTTTCATTTAAAATATGCTGATTTGCTTTAATTTGAAGTTGAAACTTCGACGTTATATCAATATGCTGCTACCAAACATTTTTGACAGGGAAAATATGAAAATAATTTTGAGCCTATTTTTTTTTTTTTTTTTTTTTTTTTTTTTTTTTGGCGGTACTGGGGATTGAACTCAGGGGCGTTCTACCTCCGAGCTATACCCCCAGCCCTATTTTTTATTCTTTATTTTGAAACCGAGTCTCACTAAGTTGCGGAGTGCCTCACTAGGTAGCTGAGGCTGGCCGCGAACCCGGATCCTCTGGTCTCAGCCTCCCGAATGCTG
>PVLC010001111.1:0-65765 GCA_004027655.1 Graphiurus murinus | reverse complement strand
AGCCTATTTTTAATGATGATAATAATAATTATAGTCAGCAAGAATAAATAAAAATAGTGGAAGAAATAAAATCCAATACATCAGAAGGCTCATGATTTAAAGGTAAACTTTCCTATTATAATGCAAGTATTTTCACATTTTACTTTAATAAAGAAATTTGACAACATGCTATTTATTATAAAAGCTGTTCTTAATGTGCACATAATTTTTAAGGGTAATTGGGCACAGGGTACAACTTATAGTACAAACATAGCTAGCATTAACACCAATGTCTCATAATATTCAACACAAACAAAGCAAAAACAATTTAGATATAGAAATAAGCTGAAAAAAGTAAAGAAACTAAAAGAATCTTGGCACAATACAAATTTATGTGAAACTAGATGTAAGTAATACCATTAAAAATAATAATAGTAAAATATGCTATTATTATGCTAAATCTAACATATATATGTATACATACCCACACATACATATATATATGTAGATTTATGAGCTTCTATCTTATAGGAGAATACATGATTTTTCCAGTATTCATAGAACATTCACAAACATTTATCATACATTGAGCTATAAAAAGTTCTGTAATTCCTAAAGGCAAAATTTTAAAACTAATAATTAGTAGCAATAAAAAGTCTAGCTCCAGAAATGTAGATGCACTCCCTTAATTAAAAATTTTTCCATAGATTCTTAGTCATAGATTCTTTAGCATTATCCATGATTAGAACATTCTACATTAGGAATTCATTCACTCAATTTTATGTATAGGCATTCAGAAATTAGTGATAAACAACATAGATGTAGGATACAGTCAAAATGTTTCCAAAAGACAGTTATAGTCTTGATTTTTTTTTTTTTAGTTAATAAACCACATATATTGGGGAGGGATGCTTTCAATTCAAAAGCTACCAGAAGAACATCAAAATGAACCCATGAACAATAAGAATAAAAAATTAATAATAATAAAAAGAATTCTATTAATTTGTTAAGCAGAGATTGCAACAGTGACTAAAGCAAAAATGACTGCTTCCACGTGGAGGTGTGAATGTGGCAGTAGAGAGGGAAATACACATGAAAGTAAGTTACAGTCAGTGGCATGGTGAAGAAAACCAGAAACAGCCTTTTGCCAAGTTAGGGAAGGGCGTGGATAACCGAAAATTTATCCTCTAATTTGAATTGTAAGGTTTTATTTTAATATAATGCCCCCCTATGTTTTTCCAGAATAATTTGTTATATTTGAAGAGTAGGAGAACACAATTCTAGAAAGAGAGAAGAGCATGGGGTAAGAGACCTAACAAAGTTGAAACCTCGGTGTGTTCAAGAAACTAAAAGCACCCAGTGCACCAGGAGCTTACTGGGCACTGGGAAAGTAAGTGATGGGAATGGGGTAGATGTATGATGTCATGGTCACAATGAAACATTTCTTTTACATGGACTATTTGGAAAAATATAGATGACACACTAAAAAGAAAATCTAAAATATCTGAAGAGATTAATCATATTGAGAGCCGGGCGTGGTGGCACACGCTTGTAATCCCAGCATTTGGGAGGCTGAGACCAGAGGATCCAGGTCCGTGACCAGCCTCAGCTACCTAGTGAGGCACTCAGCAACTTAGACCCTGTTTCAAAATAAAGAATAAAAAATAGAACTGGGGGCATAGCGTGGAGGTAGAATGTCCCTGAGTTCCATCCCTAGTACTGAAAAAAAAAAAAAAAAAGATTAATCATATTGAAATAAAATATAAATGGTCTTCAAAGGCTTCCTTCGTGTGGTTCTTATTATTAAGAATTGATTTGGCTATTCTGGGTCTTTTGTTTTTCCATATGCATTTTAGGAGGTTTTTTTGTTTGTTTCTTTTTTTAAAATTTTTTTTTTATTGTAGTAATTTGTGCAATATAGCATACATCTTTGTTAAGTACAAGTTGTTATTTTTTTTTCTTAGTTCTGTGAATAATGGCATTGGTTGTTTCTTGGGGTTTTTTTGTTTGTTTGTTTGTTTGTTTGTTTTTTGGTGGTACTGGTGGTACTGGGGATTAAACCCAGGGGCATTCTACCTATAAGCTATATCCCTAGCCCTAGTTTATTTTTTTATTTTGAAACAGGTCCTTATTAAGTTGCTGAGGCTGGCCCTCAACCTGCAATCGTTCCATCTCAGCCTCCCAAGTACTGGAATTATAGGCCTGGGTTTACCAGACCTGGCTAGATGGCATTGGTATTTTAATAAAGATTACATTGAATATGTCTATTGCTTTTGGTAGAAAGGCCATTTTGATAATATTTACTTTGCCTATCCAAGAACATGGGAGGTCTTTCCATCTTCTAACACCCTCTTCAATTTATTTATTTATTTAATGTTTTATAATTCTCATTATAGATGAATTTTATCTCCTTGGTTAGATTTATTTCTAAGTATTTTCTTTCATTTTATTTTTGAGGTCATTATGAATGGAATTGTTTTCCAAATTTTATTTTCAGTGGACTCATGATTGGTGTGTAGAAAGACTAATGATTTTTATAAGTTTATTTTGTATCCATCTATTTCTAAATCTGTTTATCAGCTCTAGAAGTCTTCTGGTTGAGTTTTTTAGATCTTCTAAGTATAGTATTAGTAATAGGAAAAGTATAGTATTAGTAATAGGAATCACACTGAAGGCATCACATGCTCATCTTAAATTATACTGTAGAGCTATAGTAATAAAAACAGCATGGTATCAGCACAAAAACAGACACATACATCAGTGGAATTGAAAAGTACATCCAGAAACCAACCCTCACACTTATAGCCAGTTGGTGCTTTTACAAAAGTACCAAAATCAGATGCTGGAGAAAAGACAACATTTTCAACAAATAGTGTTTGAAAAACTGGCTATCCACTTTTAGAAAAATGGAATTAATGTCCAATCTCTCACCCTGCACAAGAGTTAGTTCAAGATGGATAAAAGACCTAGAAATTAGATCAGAGACTTTGCAATTATTAGAAGAGTGCAAAGGAACAACTCTCCAATATATAGGTACTGGTAGAGAACTTCTTCAATAAGATCCCCAAATCTCAGTTAATAAAAATGAGAATTAATAAATGGTATGGAAATAAATTGAAAAGGTTCTATGCAGCAAAGGAAACCATGAAGGGTCTGCAAAGAGAGCCTACAGATTAAGAGATCTTTGTCACCTACTCCTCTGATAGAAGACTAATATCTCAAATATACCAAAAAATCAAAAAATCAAACAGCCCAATTTTAAAAATGGGCAATTCAGCCGGGCGTGGTGGCGCACGCTTGTAATCCCAGCACTCGGGAGGCTGAGACCGGAGGATCCGGGTTCGTGGCCAGCCTCAGCTACCTAGTGAGGCACTCCGCAACTTAGTGAGACCCGGTTTCAAAATAAAGAATAAAAAATAGGGCTGGGGTATAGCTCGGAGGTAGAATGCCCCTGAGTTCAACTCTCAGTACCCCCCCCCAAAAAAAAAAGGGCAATTGAACTAAATAGACACTTCTCAAAATAAGATAAACAAATAGCCAACATATATATGTATATGTATATACATATATGTTCAACATCATTAGCAATTAGAAAATGCAAATCAAAACTACACTGAGATTCCATCTCATTCCAATTAGAATGGCAATCATCAAGAATACCAAGCCTCAGAAACCTGGTGATACCATTTCAAAATGATAATAAAAAATAAAGAAAGGACTGGAGGTGTAGTTTGGATGTAGACTGTCCTTGGGTTCAGTTCAATCTTCAATAACTAGAGATTGTGTGTTATCTCCAATAACACACACACACACACACACATACACACACACACACACACACACACACAATGAATAATAAATGCTGGTAAGGATATGGGAAAATAGGAAACCTTATACATTGGTGGTGAGATTACACAATAGTACAGCTGCTATGTAGATCGGTGTGAAGATACCTTTGAAGACCAGGAATGGAGCCACCATATGACTCAGTTATTCCATTCCTCAGTATCTTTCCAAAGGAATTGAAGTTAGAATACTGTATTGATACATGCCTATTCATGTTTATAACAGCACAATTCACAATAGCCAAATTATGGAATAAGCCAAGGTGTCTGTCAGCAGATGAATGGATAACAGATAATGAAACTGGGGTTTATACATGCAATGGAATTTTAGTCAGCCATAAAGAAGAACAAAATTATGTCATTTGCAGGAAATGGATGGAACTAGAGGATATTATGCTAAGTGAGATTACCCGGTCTCAGAAAGTAGAGGTTGTTTGTTCTCATATGTGGAAGTAGAGAGAAATTGAGAAACAAGAGACTTTAGATAAATGAGTAGAAAGACCAGTAAAACAGTGGAAGGCAATTAGGATTAGGAGGTGGAGGAAGAGGAAATTTGATGGAGGAAACAGTTCAAATAATGTTGTGTACATATACAAAATTATCAACCCCAATCTCAATAACATGTACAGGGAAGAGGAGGAGCGAGGTGGAATCTGGAAGGAAATACACCAGGTACCATGTGCATGTATGTTCCTATTGCTCTGAATTTCATTATGAGAGACAATTACAACCTACTGATAAAAGTATATTAAAAAAAAAAAGCAATAGACTACAAGAAAGAATTTATCTGCATTAACGGAATCAAAACAAAATTTTCAGGGAAATCATTCCTATATTATTTAAAGTCATAAGACAGGAAAATATGTCCAATGTGTTTTATCAGTTTAGCATAATCTTTGTGCCAAAATGGAGCAAGAGGTGTTGTGTACCCACACATCTGGCAACGCCATCTCTACTCACTTGTTTGATAATTTCCTTTATAAATATATATTCATAAAGACAATAAAATATTAAACGGTTGACTCAACATACTTTAAAAGAGTAATATATGATGGCAGAACAGAGTTTCTTCACCACTGGAATGTGGCAATGGTTTAGCATTAAGAAATCTATCACTATGATTCACCAAACAAACAAATTATACCATATTCTTACAACTATGGTACCATTAATTATAGTGTGATTAAAATACTTTGATAAAAATCTAACCTGCTTGTCTGGTGAAGAAAACACACAACTGAAAATATTATAAATATAAAAGCTGGTTTTTTTAATGACAAAACATGAAGTCAATTATGAATTTCATATTAAATAATTAACTATAGAAAATTCCACTTCACAGGAACAAAAGTAACAAATATTCCTGTATAAAGTAAAAGAAAAAATTGCTATGACTTTAAGTGGAATAATTAAAATTAAATGATAATAAACTGAAAAAATTAATAACACATATGACTTAGAGTTTAATATCATTAGCATATAAAGAGCTTACTCAAAGAAAACTAGTCAAAAGAGGTAAAGAATATAATATCATAAAGATAACCACAAAACTATATTTGCTCTCAACAGAAATCAGAGAAACCTCATTAAAACAAAAAGATATCAATACATATTTTACCTACTAAATGTCAAGAAAAGAAGGTAATAGATTGATACAAACATGGTGATAGGCATCAAAAAGTATTCTGAAATACATGTATATTTCTTTTGATCAAACAAATCTATTTTTCATGATTTATCAAACAGAACTGATTAAAGATATTCAAAGATTTTATCAATTACTATACTTATTGAATGTTGTCAATATTAAAGATACATATAGTTATCACTAGAAGAATATGATAAAATCCATATGAAAATCCTATGCAAATATTGAAAATTACATAGTAGTAAAACATTTAAAATGGAAACATGTGCATGATATTACAACACATGGAAAATACAGTTCATCTAACTGTGCATTTAGGATGCCGATAATATATTTTTAG
Source organism: Graphiurus murinus (assembly GCA_004027655.1). Classification (NCBI taxonomy): domain Eukaryota; kingdom Metazoa; phylum Chordata; class Mammalia; order Rodentia; family Gliridae; genus Graphiurus; species Graphiurus murinus. Next base: position 59,953 of record PVLC010001111.1, on the reverse strand, counting down.
ATGCATAAAAATCTATATTGCACATTTTAGAGCATATTCATAGGATATGATACATAATCAGTGAAACAATTGATATTTTGGTAGTTGAAAATTGATATTTTGGGAGTTGAACTGATATTTGGTAGTTGAAAAATTACAATAATAAGGATAAAAAGCCAAAGTAAAGAAAAGATGTGGCAAAGTAATAATGCATTGCTCAGAAAATGTGCATCATGACACAGAAGATTTCTTTCTTTATATTTAAATCATTGTGAATTTGTAAAATAGTCTAATAAAACATTTGCTTTAAGCCACTGTTTCTAGATCCAGGGATAAAAAGTTTGGAGTTAAATTTTCCTAACATCCAATATGTGATTATCAGAACTTCTTGAGTTCATATGAGTATTGATCTTAATGCTATTCAAATACTAGATATTAGTCATTATAATATATGTTGGTACTATGGTGATTATTAAAAGCATGACCTTACCCAAAACTCATAGTCTGTTGAATATCGAAGATCTTTTACATGGAAATTGCAGGATTTCTCTGAATAACTTTTTTCTGTATTATTTCTAGCTTTTACTTCCAAACGGTATTCTGTCTTGGGGCCATTAACCTCCTTAGGAATATTACATGTGACGGACATGCTGTTATCTGTCCTCTGGGTGACCATCATTTTCTCCACCATGCCTGGAACTATCAAAACAAAGAAAGATTTGTTATTGCAATAATGTAATAAATGCATATTGAAATTACTGGACAATATGCAGACGGGATAAGGTATTTCAAGTGCAAGTTTGGGGTAAGATATAGATAGTACATAACTTTTAAAAAGCTATAGCAAAAGAGGGGAAAATAAACCACCTGTTCATTCATGCAAACCCTGAAGGAGTGTGTATAGAATTAGAGAAGAGTGAAAAAGTGGAAGGAGAGGGAAAGAGTGGAGAAGAAAAATGAGGATGCCTGAGAAATCTCTAAGGCCTGCTGCACAATTGCATATATTATCCTGAATTGCTTCTATTATTCTGGTAAAGATGCGCTGGAGTCTTTGGGTACAAGCCACAAATTGTCTTTGTTTACTATGATGGTATCACAGACACTCAGAAAGACAACAGAAGCTTAGCCTCTGGCTTTTCAGTCAGAACCTAAAGGATGTGGGGAATGTTTTAACCCTGAACAGAACCACTGCTCTTCATGGGCATGGTGCCCATTACAGTCCCTGGAGCTGCAGACGCTGCCCACGCAGGGCCATTTCTCCTTCCCTGTCCTCCATGGAGGCTGTTAGGGTTTGAATCGGAAAGGTCCCCCCCTTCTCCCAAAGAGCTCATGTGTTGAAAGCATGGTCCCCAATGGAGCAAAATTCAGAGGTGGGTTTGGGAGAAATGATTGGATCATGAGGATCTAAGGATTAATCCATTTCATGATTAATCTATTGATAATTAAATGGACTACTGGGAGTTGGAAACTAGTTGGAGAAAGTAGATCATTGGGGGTATGCCCTGAAGGATTTATCTGTTTCTCTCTCTCTCTCTCTCTCTCTGTCTCTCTCTCTGTCTCTCTCTCTCTCTCTCTCTCTCCTTCCCAGCTGCCAGGAACTGAGCAACTTTCCTCTGCCATATCCTCCTCCCACTATGACTTTTCTGCATTGGAGTCAGCAGACCATGGACTGAATGAGCCAAAATGAATTTGATTGTAATTAATATTTCTAGATTGTAAAGACAACTACAGACAAGGCATTTTAAATCTAAGCTGGTTAGATGCTTAACTGCCTAAAATCGTGTAAATCCTACCAATTAATATGCCCTCATGCTTCATTCCTACTATTCTATGGTTATATCTGAAAAAGATAGAGAACACAAGATAGCCATTTTTTAATTATTAGGTTTAAAATTCCTATATACCCTAGATGTTAAGAAATGTGACAGATCAATGTGTTCCCCAAATGAAGCATAAAAGCAGATGTGTTTAACACTAAAATATTTGTTCACTGCTCTTTGCCATTCACTCACAGAAAATGCATTAAGTTGTAGAACCTACCTGCTTCATTTGTCCGAAAACTACACCTCTTCACAGTTCCATTACGCTGCACTCTTGCGTGGACATAGGCATAGATTGATACACGGTATAATGTATAAGGTTTCAAATTTTTCAAGAAGTAAAATGTGGTACTATTGTCATTTATATCACTGCAGCGTTCTTGGGAAAAGAATTTTTAAAATTAGTAAATGATTCAGTCTAGATCACGATGTTTTTAATTTGGGGTTTGTATTATTGTTATTGTTGTTGTTTATTGTGTGGTATTAGTGATTGAACCCAGGGGAGTTTTACCTCTGACTTACACCCCCAGCCCTATTTTATTTTTTTAATTCTAAACAGGATCTCACTAAGTTTCTGAGGGCCTCCGTAAGTTGCTGAGACTGGCCTTGAACCTACAATCTTCCTGTCTCAGCCACCCAAGTATTGGCATTACAGGCATGCGTCACCACACCCAGCAACAATGTTTCTAATTTGGTCTCTATAGATCATTGCAAGTCCAATTCAGACTGGTGAGTGATTGAGAAGTGTGTCCTTGACACGCAAAAGTATATATAATTTTCAACAAATGTATTTGAACAAATTCAATTACTATGAGTCAAGTTAAATATTCAAGAATGATGGTTCCATAGAATTGATTTGGTAGAGCATCTATTCAATAATTTTAGACACATTTGGGAAGATGGTCTCTTTTCTTCCCGTGACTACACAGCCCCCAGTGGATACTATGAAAGTCTTAAGTTATAATGTTTTAGAAAGATTATTTTTCTTGATCAGATCTTTTCCAATACTTGGCCTCCAAACTCTCAGCATCCATGTGAGCTGCTGTTATGGACCTCCAGGGCAGAAGCTGTTTGATCACCAATAACTAGCTCTATTCTACCATACCAATTTAGGCACTACAGTAATTTCCGGAGGCCATGAATCTAGGGAAAGCTCACACTGGTAGTGGAATCTGAGTGGTTCATTGAAAGATGAATGAAACTGAATGAATCAGGGGGAAAAAGAACAAGTGAAAGAATGACTGTTTTGAGGTTAGGGACAAACTAGGACAGCAGAATATGGCTGGGGAGCATATGAGAGATAGGGTATTATTTAAATGGATCTTAACATTGAAGCAGAAGAGTTAACAATGGGGGAGGGTGAGGTGGGAGTTGTGTGTATGCTGCTCTGGGGATTGAACCCAGGAGCATTCTACCTGTGAGCTATTCCCCAACCCTATTTTATTTATTTATTTATTTATTTATTGCGGTACTGGGGATTGAACTCAGGGGCATTCTACCTCTGAGCTATACTCCCAGCCCTATTTTTTATTCTTTATTTTGAAACAGAGTCTCACTAAGTTGCCAAGGGCCTCTCTAAGTTTTGGAATCTGGCCTTGAACCTGTAGTCCTCCTGAGTACTGGAGTACTACGATCACAAGGCTGCACTACCATGTCCAGCTCAGGCTCAACTCAGATAGACACTGTGTTTTCAACTTGTGCTTTGTTTTCTAGAAAAAACCTTAGAAAATGCAGTAACAATTTTTCTGATTTGGACTGGTTCCAAGGGCTCCCTACCACCGAGCTACACCTCTAGCTCTATTTTATTTATTTTTATTTTGAAACTGGCTCTTGCTAAGTTGTTGAGGATCTTGCTAAGTTTCTAAAACTGGCCACAAATCTGAGATCCTCCTGTTTCAGCCTCTCAAATACTACTGAGGACCATTTCAAATTGTATAAAAACGCTTATGCCGAAAGGATTAGTATAAACATGCTAATTCCCAATGGATTGGATACTGCCAAAAAAAGAAAATAAGGGGGGGGGGTCCTTTTGAAAAAAAGGCATTGCATAAAATGACCTTCCCCAGTTATTGTGAAATGTCATTTGGCATCTTTAAGTTGATGACACAAAACTGTGATTCTCCAAGGTATCACATGCTAAAGAGCATGAATGACATAATGGTGGGTAGAGCACAGTGCAAGCTGTTGAACACTGACCTGGAGTTCTGTTTGCCTCAGTTTTATCACACCAACTAGGAAGATAACTCTCTTCTTAGTAGAATACTTAATAAAAATCTTTAACCCATTTAGTCCCAAGTTTTTAACTCTGTGACTACTTCCATGAAACTGACACAGATACATTAAAATCGCATACATGTGTGTATGTGTGTTGTGTGTATGTATAATATATATACATATATAAAATAAAAAAATTTATAAAATAAATATAAAAGAAAAAATATATAAATATATATAAAATATATATTAAATATATATAATATATAAAAATATATAAAAGTAAAGTATAAATATTTTAATATTTAATATTTAATATAAATATTTTAATATTTATATAATATAAATATATATAAATATAAAGCATATATATATTTTACTTTTTCAGGTTTGAAATTAATGTCTGGTTCCTTCCCCCAAAAACATGGAGATGGAATTCTATGAGATATTCAGTTCACTCCTCCTACCTTAACCTATAGGCAAAGGAGTAGAGAAAGGGCTATCCCTGGTATGCAGACTGACCTGACATACTCCATGGATGCCTACTATTTCCTACGGATCTTTTGGACACTTTAAATTGTCCAGGAAATGATGAGCCAGGCATGGAGACATGTGCCTGTAATCCTACTACTTGAGAGGCTGAGGCAGGAGTATCATAGTTTTGCAGCCAGCCTCAGCTACTTAGTGAGGCCCTCCACAACTTAGTGAGACCCTGTTTAAAAATAAAAAAATTAAATAGGGTGGAGGTAGAGCTCAGAGGTAGAATGCCCCTGGATTCAATTCCCTGTACCAAAAAAGAAAATTGTCCAGGAGATGTTTGTTGACTTAAATGCCCTCATTTGAAGGTTTCATAATTGACCTAGTCATCGCACATTTCTTTCACTTATTTTTGTGGAAGCCAAATTTAACTAGAATTTCTGAAGAAGTCAAATTAAACTTAAAAAATTATATTTCAAGATTCCCCTAAACTGACCCCAGTGGCTAGAAGGGTCCACATTCATTTTTATCTACCCAATATTTTGTGTGTATTGACTGGAATAAGTTGGAAGGTGTTTGCTTTTGTTTGTTTGAGGGTTTGAATAATGAGTTCAAAACAGTATAAATCACTTACAATAACATTTGCAAGACAGAAATGAGTTATTAGCTGCAGATTTTCATCCTCGAGGCTTTGGAGTGCAGAGATTGGAGAGATCAAGGGAAAATATGCAAACATTGGAGGCATGCTAGGTTCGCGAATGGGAGCAGTTCTAAAATCAAGGCAAATGGATTGCAACAGGAGGTCCTGACAGTCTCTATACCCAAAGCTCCACGGTACACTGGCTCAACCCATGCTTCTAGTCCTTTCCAATTCTTGACTTATCTTTCTGGATATTGAACTAAATTCCATACAAATTACCTTCCGTTTTGTTAGAACAAAGAAAAAATCCGTGACATTTAGTTTTAGGGAGTTCCCAGGTAATATTTCCTTCATGAGAACTTGTATTCTGACAAGAAAGATTCCTTGGTATTTCTGGAGCTGTTAAAAAAAAGAATATGCAATATAAAAAATAAGATACACCATGAAAATCTGATGCTAAGTTTGCGGAAATACAAGTGTATGAAAGAATGATGCTGTACTTTCGAGGCTGAGACAGGAGGATCACAGGTTTGAGGCCAGTCTCAGAAGTTTAATGAGGCACTCAGAAACATAATGAGATCCTGTTTCAAAATGAAAAATAAAAAGGGATGGGTGTGTAGCTCAGATATAGAAGGTCCCCAATACCACAAAAAAGACAGAGAGAGGGAGAGAGGGAAAGAGGAAGAGAGGAAGAGAGGGAGAGGGGGAGGGAGAGGGAGAGGGAGAGGGAGAGGGAGGCAGGCAGGCAGCCAAGCCAGAGGTATAATATTCTTAAAACTCTGAATATAATGGAGATACTAAGTTTGGCCAAAGTGAAGGCAACTATAAGACCAGCTTTCCATGATAATTGGAACTAAATAGTAGATGCACTCCAAAGCAAATTAAAAATAACATAACATTATTGAATAAGATATCTCAGTAATACAGAAATCCTGCAGTTTTAAAAAAAAATAGCAATGTAACCATTTTACCTATTAGTTCACTCAGAAAAGAAAGGAACTTCTTGTCAGACCATGGCAAAAAAAGGCCATATTGCTTTAATTTTTTACTTTATTGTCGATTCACATACCTTAGGATTCATCCATTTAAAGTGTATAATTCAACAGTTTCTTTTATATTCAGAGTTGATTTAGCATCCATTTACAATTTTAAAACATTTCCATCACACCCAAAAGAAGCCTCATATCGATTAGCAGTCACTTTCTACTTCCCCTCAACCCCTCATCCCTAGACAACCACAGACTTACTTCCCGGCTGGCTGGACTTGCCTATTTCAGGAATCTTATAGAAACAGAATTATACAATATGTGCCCTTGTGTTGCTACTCAGTACCACAATAAAAAGAAGGGAGGGGGAATACAATGATAAATGTGAGAACAAAACATTTTACGTATTTTAGTTCTGTTTCTATCATGACTTTATAACAGCCTTGAATTTGAACAACAACGACAAAAATGATATGTTTGAGTCTTGAGTAATTTATTTTTAAATTCAACTTTAAAAATTAATAAAAAAAATTAGCCAGGCTTGGCGGCACAAGCTTATAATCTCAGTACTTGGGAGGCTTAGATAGGAGGATCACACGTTTGAGGCCAGCCTCAGCAACCTCGAAATTTCATAAGATCCTGTTTCAAAATAAAAAATAAAATAGGGCTGGGAGTGTAGTTGGGAAGTAGACCACCCCTGGGTTTAACACCCAGTACCACCAAAAAAAAAAAAAAAAAAAAAAAAAAGAAATGAAAAAACTGATAAGAAATTGTTCTCTGACATCCCACTAATTCTTGTGATTCTTAAAAAAATTATAAGAATATGAAAAGGACATTAATTTTACATGTAAATACAAAAATACAAGCAATATACTCACCTCCCAAATCTGTTGTAATAGACATATTTTTACTAGTAACCTTTTTGTGATTATAGAAAACTTCTGATTCACATGTATATTCCCGTTGGGGAAGAAGGTTTTTTAATTCAATTTTTCCCTCATTGAACGTTGAATTACCTGAAAGAAATAAGTATTACATGTGAGTATATTAGCTTATCACCTATTACTCTGTTTTCTAATTCTACGCTTCTAATACTTCAATATTCATTAGGTTGAAAACCTGTGCAAAAGGTCTAAATACTAAATCAAAATCCTGAGGATGACTTTTCTACACCCGACTTTTAAGGAAATACTTTGCAAGTCTAACCTCATTTGAGAGTGTCCCTAATTTACCTGATGGGATGTGGCCTTAGCTCAGCATTCTCCATTCAGAAACAGAGTTTACACTTCAGCTTTTGCCTCAATAGATTTTCTAGACAGATCACGTTTGTAATGTCTGGCTGTCATACAGTTGCTTTTACTTTTCCTCACACTATTTACACCAGACTCATGAGTTCTCCCTTAATGGGATGGTTAGAGCCAGTCCACACAGGTGCGTGCACACAACTATGCCCCAGCAAGTGGCTTTATGCCGAGAGCCAGCAGAGTCCATCTCATTAAATTCTGAGAAATGCTACCTCAGTTATTCATCCCTCAATCCAAACCCAAACTCATTCCTAGAAGCAGTTGCTGTTTCCCTGTTATTTGAGCATCCTCAAACTTGTGTTTGAATTTTGGTGATGGAAGCCTGACAAAGTAAACTCTTGACTCTAGACAAAGCAAACACTTTTATATTTGATTTGGTCTCCCCCTCTAACAGAGCTTATGTATCATCTCATTCTTTTATAACACCTTTTTCTCATAATCTCATCAACAATGCCTGGAATATAACGACTGTCAAAAAATTCTTTAAATTAGTAAGCTTTTGCTTTTACTATACTTGATTTTCAGGGTATTTATCCAGTTTGTGAATTTTTTCAGTGGTAATAGGTAATTCAATTAGTTGACTCCAAACATATCACACACAAAAAAAGAAAAAGAAAGAAAGGAGGGAGGGAGGGAGAGAGAGAAAGAAAAGAAAGCAGGAAGGGAGAGGTAAAAATTAAACAGTATCTAGAAAAACTTCCTATCACAAAAAATTCTCTTCTCTGGTCAATGTTATAATCTTACCACATTTAGTTTTATATGTTAATTTGCCTTTACAATTGTCTCCTATTTTCCACTCTAAACAAATTGAAACATTTGCTTTTTCATCTTGTGTGCAATCATCTAACTGAAGCTTCTTTTCCTCTGTGAAGAAGAAACAGAAATAAACTTGATTAATATTTCTTAATGAGTAACATTCCCCAACTAAAGTAACTGAAATTATATTCATAACATAAATTTTAGCAATATTTAGATTGCTTGTGAAAAAGTCCAGTAAGCTTGATGTTTCTTTTTGCTTCTTGTACTTAGTTCATTATTGTTGTTGTTTATTTTATTTTTAATTGACACATATTTGTACAAATCTATGGTGTTCAGTGTGGTGTTTTGATATATGTATACATTGCCTAATGATCAAATTGGGGTAGTTAGCATATCTGTCAATTCAAACAGTTATCACTTATCATGGAAATCAATATTTATTATTTTAACAACATACATTTTAATAGTGTTTTATTTATAACTTAGTTCTTTTAAAAATAAAACCCAAACAAATTTCTAATAAAATTACAGTTTTTACACATTTCAAAACATTCCATTTTGTTTTCTTATTTATACTTCTTAATTTTGTTAACTCTTTATTTTTTTTCATCTTTTTTTTAGTGTTGGGGATTGAACCTTGGGTCATTCTATCTCCAAGCTACACCCTCAAACTTATTTTATTTTTTATTTGTAAACGAAGTCCCACTAAATTGCTGAATCTCATTAAATTGCTGAAGCTGGCTTCAAACTTGCAATCTTCCTGTTTCAGCCTCACAAGTACTGGGATTACAGGCATGTGCCACGACACCTGGCTTAACTCTTTTATTTCATTTTGTTGTTTTTATTTTTGTGGTACTAGGAATTAAACCCAAGGGCATTCTCTTTTTATTTTTTGTTTGAAAACAGGGTCTTGCTAGGTTGCTGAGAGTCATGCTAAGTTACTGAGGTTGGTTTCAAACCTGCAATCCTCCTCTCTCAGCCTCCCAAGTACCAGGATTATAGGTGTATGCCACCAAACCTGGTGGTACTACCAGGTAAATAAAGTTAACTATAAAAAAAATTATATAGGAGGTCCTGATGTTTTTCCTCTATTTTAATGTTCCTGGGAATATTTTATTAGTGACTTGACATTTTCCCCTCTTTGATTTCTTTTTCTTAACTGAACAATTGTCACATAAAATATTGAGAGTTTCCCTCTTGGAGAAAGAATGCTTAGATGTAGCCATTTTCTGCATTCAACTGCTTATTTCAGTATTATTTACAGAAAATGAATAAAATAAGTGAAATTTTTCAAAAATCTGAGCTGTGCGTGGTGGTGCATGACTGTAGCCTATAATCTCAGTATTTGAGAGACTTAGATAGGAAGATCACAGGTTCACTGACAAAGTTAGCCTCAGCAACTTAGGGAGACCCTGTTTCAAAAAAAAATAATATATATATATATAATAATAATATGTATTATTAAAAATAATATATATTTTATATATTATTTTTTATAATATATTTTTATATATTATTAAAAATAATAATATATATATATAGCTTGGGAGTGTATTTCAGAGGTAGAATGCCCCTGAGTTCAATCCCAGTACCCAAAAAAAAAAAAAAAATCTATTTAAATAAAGGAGGAAAAAAAGCTTTTATACTTTTATATAATCATCTAGTGGAATAAGTTACATCTAAACAAGGTGAACTTCTTTGTAAAGGGATGAGTCCAGGATATAAAGAGAAGGCTTCCAGTACTCTATGATTTTTGCCAGGTTAGGAGAGCAGAAGACTCATCCACTGTGGGCTTTCTTTTCCTCAGCCCTGTTCTCCCGCCAGATGGGTTCCTGAGACCATAAAAGCCACACCCACCCATAAAAGTGTACTGTGATCACAAATACACTGATAAAAGTGAATGGAGATTTACCTGGCGGCACATCCAATGTTACTTGTGTCGGTGGAGCACAGGAACTGTGAGATATGGAACGGTTGTAAAGTGAACATTCTGTTAGTTGTGGGAACTCTATACATTCCTCGGGGTCACATGGGTGTTGACCAGGAAGATTTACTTTTGCCGTATATGAGTCATTCATCTCGTTATATTTGTAATCCACAGAGATGTTCTTATATTTGTCAGCTGAAAGAAAATAGAAGCGAAGATTATCCTTTACTCAGAGTCAACAAAACTACATTAAATACAAATATCTTAAGACATATTTTCAAAAATGTCAAATCACTAACAAAATATTCCCAGGAACACGAAAATAGAGGAAAAGCATCAGGATCTCCTATATCATTTTTTCATAGTTCCCTTTATTTTCCCTACCAAGGACCCATCAAAATTTATATTTGGATGGTTGTTCGATTAATGTCTGTCTTTCTAACTGGATGATAAATTGCATGAAAACCAAGACTACTTTGACTGTAGCCATAAAGGCAGGTTTATGCATAATATTGCTGATTAATAAAAGCTCAATTACTACTTGCTCAGTTGGTACACCAATAAATGATACGTCTGACAAATTTCCTCCTCTTCTTGCTCTATAATTTCCCTTGTTTTCCAAAATGTAGTTATTAGTGATTCATTTCTCAAAATATGTGGAATATTAGTTATTCATAGACCACAGGCCCTCATTCAAACATTTACTTATTATTATATAGTATACACTATTATTGATAATGATAAACACCTCCTAAACATTTTATTAATGTTGGCAAAGATATCAATTTATTCACTCACTTTTATTTAACAAAAATTAGTAAGTCTTTGTTATGTTTAAGATACTATCCCAAACAGTAGGAATACAAAAGCAGGTTGAACATAATCGACTTTTAGAAAGGGATAATCCAGTATGGAGAAGGACACAAACTGAATTGCAGAAGACAAGAAAAGGCCTAAAATAAGATTATGCACAAAATAGTATGGGGTACACACACACAGAGAGAGAGAGAGAGAGAGAGAGAGAGAGAGAGAGAGAGAGAGAGAGAGAGGTTCAGATGGGAGGCATAAGAAATGATTTCCAGAAAAGATTATTCAGTATGTGTTTTAAAATATGAATAGGGTATTGGGAGGCTGAGACAGGAAGATCGCAGGTTTGAGGCCAGACTTAGCAACTTAGTGAGGCCCTCAACAACTTAACGAGATCTTGTTTCAAAACAAAAAATAAAATAAGGCTAGGGGTGTAGCTCAGAAATAGAATGCCCCTGGGTTCAATGCCCAGTACAGAAAAAAAGAAAAAGTATACACATACACATTTTATACACACACACACACACACACATATATATGTGTGTGTGTATAAAATATATATATTATATATTTTATATATGTGTGTATAAAATATATGTGTGTATAAAATACATATGTGTGTATTTGTATATATGTGTATAAAATGTATATGTGTGTTTGTATATATATATGTGTATATATATACATGAGAGCCTGTGTATATGTATGTTTGTACATATACATATATAAATACACACATTTATATGAGAGCAGGATATAGAAAAACAAACACAAGTGGCAGAGAACAGGAATGGGGCAAAATTGAAGATATAAAGAAGAGCAGGAGCAGGCACAGAGGCAGGAGAGGATGTGTATGGAAAACTGTAAGTAGTTGAATGTTTAGTGCAGAGTACAAGGAAGTAATGATATCAGAGCAGAGGTAGATAGAAATGGAGAAAGAGATCCATGTAAATTGTTTTCAAGGGTCTGTACTGAGTTACCCTTGGCAAGAAAGAGAAAGAGAGAGGCAGAAATGGATATTATTTTTCTTTTTTCCTTCTTGATAAGCTTTGAAATTGTTGTCCACATTATATATTTTTCATCACACTGAATCCTTGCCCCTACCCCAAAGCAAACTTGTTATCATACCATTTTTCAAATACCTAATGTGTAGTTACCTGGCTTCACCAAAGTCGTCTAGCTAATGATTTATAATCCTGGTTCTCAAGACCAGGTCTGAATATGAAATCCAAACATCTTGCCACTAACTGGAGCTAGTCATTGGTGAGAAATTAGAGCCAGTGAGTTTGTCTGGAAAGTTAGGGATGAAGAAGGAAATAAAGTGCTATTCCAAAGTGACACATACTGCTTCTAAGTAAATAAACTTACCACATGATTGCTTAGGTTGAGTCACTGTAAGAGAGAAATAAAAGGCAAATTATTAAGGTTTCGCTTTAGAATATGGCTGCTCTAGTCATTTCAGGGAAAGGTGATTTACACTGTTTTAACTTCATAAGCTGTAAAGTCTAGCTAGCTGGGTTTAACACCATGTGGAGTTTGCCTAATACTACGATTTGATCTCAAAACTGCAAATGTTATAAACTCATGAGCTAGTTTCATTAAATGTTTTTATAAATGTATCCAGTATACATAACTGATAATAGCAATATTAAGACTTTTTGGTACATAGCTGATGTGGCATGATTATGTGGCCAAATATTCATACTGTCAAATATATATTTCACAATATATATTTGTGTGTGGTACTGGGAATTGAGCACACACACACACACACACATATATACACTATATACTACATATATATACAAATGCATGTAATAGATATTACATATGTGTGTGTGTGTGTGTGTGTGTGTGTGTGTGTGTGTGTGTGTGATACAGGAGTGTTCTAACTAACTCTGAGCTATACTCCCAGACATTTTATTTTTTGTTTGTGTTTTCAATATTTATTTATTTATTTATTTTTGGTACTGGGGATTGAACCCAGAGGCATTCTACCTCTGAGCTACACTCCCAGCCTTATTTTATTTTTATTTTGAAACAAGGTCTCACTAGGTTGATGGGAACCTCACTACTTGCTGAGGCTGTCCTTGACCCTACAATCCTGTCTCCAGCCTCCCAAGTACTGGGATTGCAGGGGTGTGCCACCATGCCTAGCTGACAAATATATTTGAAAAGTCCTCATCTTCTTTATCAATTTCCAACTAGACTTACACAAGTGTAATTCCAATAGAACTTATAACTTTGTTTTTAAAAACCAGGTAATCAGTAAGGGTGCTTTATAGCCAGTTCATTCAATGTTTGTAAACTCCTTGCAAACTTTTGCAAAGAGAAAAACTAAATTGCTCTCTCCACAAACTGAGTAGCACCTTGTGTGAGTATAAGCATTTAACTGAAGAATTGGGAAGGAATGTGATGCATGGAAGCTAAGACATCTCTGCTCATCTTCTCTTGGAGCTGGAAGAATTCTGGAGAGAACAGTGGGCTTGCAGGCTCTCCCTTCTCTGATCCAGGGATACCCCACCCCATTCCTGTGGCCATTCCTGGGAGACCTTGTTTTACCTCCACTCCCTCTCTGCTTACTGAAACTCTCATCCGTCCTCTCTGCTCCTCATTACTTGGAAAGGAGAGACCTGTGACAGAACTTGTCTTTTGCACACTAAGACCTAGACCTGCTCTTAGAGAATGAAATTCTAATAGATTTAGTTATTTCTGATACACAGTTTCATAAAGTATACATCTCTTGGGAGATGCTATTACTATACTACAGTAACACTACAGTCTGATCTCATGAGCTATTACACTGCTACATAGATAAGTGTGTAAGGTTCTCAGGATTAGGACACTGAATAGAGCTGCTCTAAGAAAGCAGCACAAGACTGAGCAGGTGGATGACCCTGCTCTGCTCAGGCAGGGTATGACTGCTTGACTGAAGGTAATGGCGGTGGTATGACTGCATGACTGAAGGTAAGGTTGTCACCTAGTGTAGTTGAAGGGACAGTGCTTGCTGCAGGGTTTGGAGTCGATGGTGCAATGCCTGGAAAGTTGGAATCTGCAAGAAATTGAACAGAATAAGAGTTAATGAGTTTGTCAACTGGAAGGGTGAGGGAAAAACTCCTTAGCAAAGATAATTTCCTAATCAAAACTTTGCTCCAGGCGTTTTTGTTTTAATTGACATTTGCTTGTTTTTAAATGAATACAGTGCACCAAAGATTTATCTATAATTAGACCATTTAGATAACTAATACTTCAAGGAATTGGAACTAAATATTCTATAAGTCAAAGGGAAATTGTTCATTTCCTGGAATAATTCTTACCTGATGTGTAATTGTTTTTAAACAGGACTCTGTTTTGAATACTAATAAGGGTAACAGTTATTCTTTTGCACTATCCATTACATATCAAGATTTTCTGCATATTCAGTCCTATCAATATTATTGAATGACTATTATTATATCCTTTTTACAGAGGAGAAAATTGATACTCAGAAAGTAGTAGTAACTTGTCCTAAAATCAGCTAGAAAATTGAAGATGCTGAGTTCTATTCCAAGGCTATATGGCATTGAAATCTTATTGTCTACTCTTCTTTGCTATGAACCTTCATAATATTATGAATACAAAGGAAATGTGTCTATAAAGCTTACTGGTACGCTTCTTTTGCCTAATTTAGCATCAAGATGCATTCAAGTTTTAAGTTTCCAACTGACTCTGCGTAACACCTGGAACGCCATAGTCAAACCTGAGGAGTTATCTGCAGAGCTGAAGTTGGAGGTGCGTGTGGGTGAGGCAGCAGAGCTGTTGCGTGCAGGGCTGAGGGTGGCCACGGAGGTGAAGGCCATGTCTGCAGGAGAGGTGATGGCTATTCTCCCTTCTGGGACACCTGTAATCAAAAGGGCCACCGGTACTGTCAATCAGTCCTTCCACACCATGGCACTGGTCAGAAAGCCAATGTAAGCAGTCACCAAAGACCAAAGCTTTCGAGCAAATCTGCACGACCACAATATATGCATCAGATCACTAATTTAAAAAATTAGTTGGTGCCTCAGGAAATAGCTTGGACAGTCCAAGGAAGCCACATCTCCTTGCTGGAAGTTGCCTTAGGCAATACCAAAAATACATCAGAGCAGCAGCCAGGGAGGCTGTCTTGTGCTGAGACCCGGTAGACTAGAATGGAACTCTGAGTACAAAAGGCTGCTATGGCTGCCCCAAGAGAAAGTGGGACCTGGCACCTGCTGAGAAGCTCTCCTGGGTGCACCTTTCTGTGGAGTGGAACAATCCCTGTGAGCAGGTGTTCAGTCTTAATTTTTCTAAAATAGAGCTGAATCGGCTTCCACCTGTGCAAGAATTCTTTGCTTTCTGGCTGAAGGTTACAATTCCATTTTCCCTATGTAATCTCTCTTGCCGGTGATGGGGAGGGGGAGGTCAAATTGGTTTGGAAGTAATATACTTTCCATTGTACTGACATGCTTCCCTTATTTTCCAATCATATATGAGCTGATTGGTATAGAATCTAGTGTTTCAGAAGCTGCACATAGTACACGGTTAAGACTTCTCTTTGTTGAGCTTTAAAGAACTTAATGCATGTCACCTCTTATCCAGACATCATACCCAGAACTATAGCACAGGAAATTAATGTAAAGTCACCAGTCATGGTGTTTGGGGTGCCTCCCTGATGACGTGCTACACTAGTTGCCATGGAAAAAGCAAGAGAAATAGGAGCCAGGTCCTATTTAAGATTTTGTTTTGCTCTTTCACTGTCAAGATCCCAGGGGGTCATTGGTTTGATGATACCAGACTAGTCTTCCATTTGCAGCCAGATTCTGTATTTCAGCAGCAAAACATGCATGTTCTAGAAATGGCTTTGATGTGAGTATGCAGGCATCTTCCAATTACAAATGATTTGCAGTCCATAATTGAACCCACACACTCTTTTGGAATTTGAAATGCATCTCCCTCCCAACTGAGGTTGAGTTCTCAGTTCAGACTTCGAAAGTCACTCAACATCCAAATTTAACTAAACCACCACAGACTAGTATGAAAAAGCAACAGTTCATCAGTTCGGGACCTGAAAGAAGGCTTCAACAGAACAAGCAGAAGAGTATCAAGGTATAGTTATCCTTTTAAAATTTTATTTAGAAATTGAACTCACCCTCTAACTTTTCAATGCAGCCATGTTTTTCTTTAACCATTTTCTACCTTATTTTCTCCTTTTCTCTTACTATATTCTTCTCTTCTCTCCTCCCAAGTAGCCCTTGTCCCCTACTCTGTTCTCCAGATTTCCTACCTTCCCTCCTCATTTGAAAACTACCTTTCTCTTGTTAAGTAGGTAATCTCAGCCACCATTAAGGTGTGGTATTCACAATTTTAATTAGGTTTATTAACCTTGTGGGGTTTTTTTTGTTTTTTTTTTTTTTGGTACTGGTGCTTGAACGCAGAGGCATACTATTTCTGAGCTACACCCCCAGATAGATTTTATTTTTTTTTATTTTGTTTTAGCAGAGGGCCTTACTAGGTTGCTGAAAGCCTCACTAAGTTGCTGAGGCTGGTCTCAAGTCTGCCATCCTCCTGTCTTGGTCTCCCAAGTACTGCATGTGCCACTATGCCCACCTAGGTTTATTAATCTTAATAGATATTTAAATTGTGGAATTAACCACTATGAGAGGAAGAATTATTTGTTCAGAGCAAAGCAGACTAGTTTATGCAACAACAATTCCCCAGGAGCAAATCCTCGTTGATTACTTGATAGCCACTGCCTGTCTACAACTTCTGAGTCTGCAGATTCGAAAAAAGCTCCAAGTTCTTTTACTACAGTTCCATGACAGCTGGAATAAGCAAATGAGGCAGGAGGGGAGGGTGGCTCTTCTCTTGGTTGTTTACAGTGTGTGGGTTTTCCTGGATTTATTATTTTTTTTCATTTTGCCAACGGAGCAATATTTACACTTGAAAATAATAATTCCCCTACTGGATTCAGTCCTGAAGCAGGACCACTTTACTGTCAGTCATAGTGGCCTGCCATATACATCTCTAACTCCTAAACGCTCAAGTCACTGGATTTATATATGTGGCTGTATGAACTTAAGACCTGAGAAAGACTATTGTTTTATGCCTAAAAAGGTCGCCGTAAAGTGATTTTGACATTGATTTTGTAAAGACAACAGAGATCATATTTTGCATTGCTATGAACACAGAGATGAGAATCTGAAAGAATCTTGATGTTTAAATGGGACAAATGAACAATTTTTTCTTATTCTTTAAATAAAAGTTACATTGTCTAGTGTCCTTAATAAGGATTCACATAATTTTCGCCATTATTTGTTGATCTGAGCTCTTAAAGATTCATGCATGTTATTCTTTATTACTAGAAAAAAATAATTTCTCACTGTACAACGATATATGCCAAATATAAGGAAATGCAAGATATCCTAAATAAGTTTCCTCCTGAGCACTGTCTTTTTTTCGGTAGCCTCAAATTTTAACCTTCGTTAGAATGGCCTTTGTTGTTTCCTTATCCTAAGAGTAATTCTAAATTTATCAGCTAGCAACTGCTACACGCTTGAACAAGTGGCTGGCTTTGCTCACACCATTCTTAAATACCGGCGGCTGTGTAGTCTCTTATTTGCACAAGTCTAGATTAGGACGAGCAAACCTGATGGCTCCTGCGTGCCCGTGCCGGTGCCCTGGGTGGGCATGAGTGTGGGAAGGGCAGCTTTGCTGCTGAGTGCCTGGGTGTCAGTTCCTCCGGCAGAGGGCGCCTGCGAGTCGGCCTGCGTGGGAAGGTGAGGCGACGGAGTGGGCGGGGCACCTGAGATGAGAAAGCGAGATCAGAGCATCAATCTCCCCGGCAACAGGTGAGAGTTCAAATGCCAAGAGGCTGGCTAGCAAGGAGCAACGTGCTATTGCAGTTTACCAAACTGCGAAGTACCCCAGTCCATTAAAACGTCCCCGGCGGTGTTGCTGTTCACCTGGTGAAAGGTGCATCTGAGTTCCTGGTTTAGATTCCTGGGAGCACCCTAGGCTAGGTGCAGACTTCCAGAACTCAGCTTCCCAGTTTGCTTTTTTTTTTTTTTTTAATTTCCAAATCACTACGATCTTTCACAATTCTCCATCAACTCTGCAAACTAATGCTGGGACATTACTTTGTGAGCAGAATAGGAAAGGAAATCTTCCAGTAGACTAATGTCTCTATTAAGCAGGCGTCTAACTTATATATACTATGGCCAATCTGAAAGATGCTCCTCGTTATGAAAAAATAAAGACAGGTAAATCAACAGCATGTTTAATTGCCACATTGACGGTTACAACAGACTGAATTTGGAATAGAACAAAGAGACGGGAAAGTTCTACTTTCAGGCATCTGCTGGTAGGACTGATGAGCTCTGAAATATGAAGCTGTGACTTGCCTGGGGCTGTGGGAAACCTACCTGGGCAGGAACAAAGAGATTGGTTCAGAACGTGGAGATGGAAGACGCTGGAGCCGCTTTCCCCTCTGATTTTACTTAGGGCTGTTTTTACTCCTTCCCTTTCCCTCTCCCTAACAACACACGGGCATTAGTTTAGCCAACCAGCATTTTATAGATGCCCAATATTTCCTATACTTTCTTCACCTGAATAAAATCACATCCTTAGAAACGTGATTTCAAGAAAAGCTGTTTTGACCGCTCTTGAAGTTTTTTTTTAAAAAGGCAAAATTTCTCCAATACCATTTCGATTAAGAACATCTCTGCACCAAGCTGTCACGTCAAGAACACTAGCATTATCCACTGTCGGGGGGGGGGGGGGTGGCAGGGCTTGCTGGAAGGATCACCTGGGCTGGGAGGAGGCGTGGACTCTGAGGAGACATTTCCTCTTTCAGAGGTGCTTGCGAGTGAGCTTGCAGTGGTGAGTGCAGGTAAGGGGCCGCTTGGTGAAGGAAGAGCTCTGGGCCCTTGTGTTGTGTTCAGTCCTGTGACATTCATGGGAGAAGAAAGGAGGAGAAAGAAATATACGAATCAGATCCTGACATGCCTGATCATCTGAGTGAACTAACCCCAGTCCGTTATGATGTGTGTGTTGGTTCACGGACCTACGCACACATACATACACATAGGAATGTGATATGTGGAAATACATCAAATCTATTTGGGGGGGTACTGGGGATTGAGTCCAGGGGCATTCTACCTCTGATCTACACCCTTGCCCTTAATTAATTAATTAATTAATTAGCTAATTAATTAATTAAAACAGGGTCTAAGTTTCTGAGAGCTTCGCTAAGTTGCTAAGGTTAGTCTTGAACCAGCAGTTGTCCTGTCTCAGGCTTCCAAGTACTGGGATTACAGGTGTGCCCCACCATGCCTATCTCAAATTTGTATTTTTTTAACTCATGTGATCTCTGAGACAATAGAGTTGTGGGTTTTTTTTCTAATACTTCTATATTTAATATATATTAACTTCTTTGAGATTATAGAGCTGCATTTTCTAATATTCAATTAATCAAAAGATGAGGTATAACACACATTTTCGTTAATCTAGTTTGACAAGGTTGAGTAAAAGAGAATGAATGGCTCCCGTGGCACAGAGATGGGAAGAGGGAGAGGATGGGAAAACTAGTGAGAAATAGAAGTGGGAAGACTGGAAGAAGTTCAGAATTAAAGCTGAGACATCTGAACAGAGAATTAGAAAAATGGACATGGGAATGAGCCAAAGAAACCCTAGCTTCATTCATTAATGCTGAAGGTAAAGTGGTCACTTTTTACCAAATATAGATTACAGCAATCTGAGTCTCACTGCACTGCCCCAATGCCAGTACATATGAAATACTGCAGAACTTTTCTTTGCATAAATCCAAAGTGATACTGCAATTACCATACATGCTGCTTTTGCCATAACAATATTCAATACCAAAAATGTCATAACCAGGTAACTCACAGATGAGTCCATTTAGCAAACTTTCACTCAGGATTCCATGCCAACATAACCAACCAAGTAATATATAAGGAGTTACCCTGGGCCAGTCTTGGGGTCCAATCAGAAATCTACCCCTAGTAATCTCCCATTGGTTGTGCATTGAGTAAAATGGAGAGAAAATAGGTAAAAAGAAAGGAGGAAGAGAGGAATGGGGGAGGGAAGAATGAGCTTCATATTCTCTCACTTAAAGTTAATTCACTGTCATTATAAATTTGACAATTATCAATTAGTTTTTGTTTTGGGGGTTTTTTTGTTGATTGTTTGTTTGGGAGGGGATTACACCAACTTTGGTGTCTTCAGGGTTCCAATGATCCCTTTTACTCTGAGACAATGTACTGCAACAAGCTTCCTGAATCATCCATTCCCTGTCTTTTGTTAGATTTGAATTACAAAGAGACTTTAGTAGGAGAATCACTCCCAAAGCTCCCTACAACAATGCTACGATATTTCTAAGAGTGTCATTACTAAAGACTGACTCTAGCCAAGCAAACTCAGTCCTGGGTACGTGCAGGAGGGTGTTCAGAGGATCACTCTTGTATGCACAAGCCTCAATATCATTGTGCAGACTTAACCTCTACTTTCACAAGTAGGAATTGAAGATTAGAAAACATGCTTCAGTTGCCAATTCCATGTTGTTCCTGAGCCCTCCCTTTGGTGAGAACCCTCACCTGGTTCCAGTGATGACATTCCTGTTGGCGATACTTGGGAGAGACTATTCTCTTTTTGCACTTGAGGTAATGTGACAATTTTAACTCACCTGGTTTCATCATTTGGAGACTTGTTATGACCAAGTCGGTACAAAGATAATGGAAAGGTCTCTCTTCATTGTGATTAGTCATCTACCATGTTAAAGATCCCTCTCCACTCTGCCCCACACTCAGCCCTCTTCTCCAAAATTTACTTGTTTATGTGGTTGAGAGTAATTTAATCTTCTGTTAAAGAAGGTGTTAAATTCATTTGCCTGGTGCCATAAATCAATTGCAATCTACCATGCAGGAATGATTAAAATTCTAATATTAGACCTTTTGAAACGTAAAATAATATGCTTCTCATGCAGATTTAAAGTGTTTTTAATAGTATTTATAGTTTTTCCTTATTGAGAAAGAAACATAATTTATATAATAATTCAATTTTCAGA
Source organism: Graphiurus murinus (assembly GCA_004027655.1). Taxonomy (NCBI): domain Eukaryota; kingdom Metazoa; phylum Chordata; class Mammalia; order Rodentia; family Gliridae; genus Graphiurus; species Graphiurus murinus. The sequence goes on along the minus strand of PVLC010001111.1, from coordinate 38,959 downwards.
ATATGTCAAATGTGTCTCATTAAAAAATATGCAGTATAATTATTAAGTCAGAATTGCCTTAATGATTTTACTTACCTTCTTAGTACTGTCAAATATATGATTAGTCAGAAAATAAATAATGCATTTTCAATAATAACATTTCATTGGTGTGATTAATCATTAACCACCTGTAATTTAATTCCTCTATTATTTCGCATATGTGCAATATGTGTGAACTTACTGGCAGAGTCTTCATTGGTTAAACTTACTTACTCAAGATTTGGACATTTTTAAAGAACATTATTTCAAATGTGATAAAGGACTTGAAAATGATTTATACAAAATACATTAGTAGTCAAGGCTTTTGTAAGCCTTTGGAAAGTCAAGTTATTCTTGAACTGATTATAAATAATTATCAACTACATAATGCAAAATGAATAAATGTAAATAAAATATAAATAAATTAACATATTATCTCAAATAAACACAAGATTATATTTAGACCTCCAGTTTCTCAGATGATTTACTAATCCATTTTGGAATACAAAGTTTTATGACCTGACTTTAAACTTATTTACTCATACTGTTAAAATTTTTAAAGGAGATTGGAATTCTATCATGTGATTTACTGTCAAGTTTAAAGAAAGTTATTTTGTATACATGATAATATATGTAATTTGATGATATAGGTAGTTATCAAGCTTTATATTACATAATTTAAGAATATATTCAGATAACTATCAAACTATATCTTTTAAGAACAAATATATGTCAAGAATCAGTCAAGATTATAAAATTTGTTCTTAAAAATAATTGGTTTGAGTAATTACTATAAAAGTAAGTCTACATTAAATATGAAATCTTCTCAACAAGGAAAAGGTAAATATAATGAAAATACAAATTCTTACCAGAAGTAGGAGAACTCACACTTTGTCCTGCAAAAGGTAAACAAAAACTTCTTAGAAAGTGTTAAATTTCATGTTTATTTAAATATATGTCAAATATATCGACATATATATGACACATACATGCATCACATTCATGTTAGAACATTTGCAAAGTGACAGTTTTCATTAACTTTTACCTTGATGAAATTATTTTTCCCACTGAATGTCATGTTTACAAAATCAACTATGTTGAAACTGTGGTATTACTTTTTGAACACTCAAGCAAAACAAGAAAAATTATGAATAAAAGAAAGTTTCTGGATTGACTTCAAGCTTGCAAAAGTCTTTGGAAAGTTTTTTGGATTTTTTCCTCTAGATTCTTTCATATTTTTAGATAATGATTATTTACTAAGTACTTACTATATGCTGGACATTATACCACATGATAAGTAATGAATCAAGGGATATAATATAACTAGTATATATAGAAGCTCCCTTCCCTTGCTGAAGCCCTTGTGTGGTGGCACGTTCTTGTAATCCCTATACTTGGGAGGCTGAAACAGGAGGATTGCAGGTTAGAGGCTAATCTACACAACTTGGTGAGATACTCAGCAATTTTTTAGCAAGACATATTTCAAAATAAAAAATAAAAAGGGCTGGGGGTGTAGTTCAGAGGTAGAATGCCCCCGAGTTCAATCTCCAGTACAAGAAGAAGAAAGAGAAGGAGAAGATGTAGTTCCTTGTCCTCCATGAGCTGTTTTGTCAGAGATACAGAAAAGAAATCCTTACAACATGAGACAGTATATGCTATTGAGTGCATAGTAGGACTTCTATAGTTGATGACTGGCTGGTGGAGGAGGAACTTGAGAGGGTTTTTGGATGCATTTAAGCCAAGACCTACCTGATTAACTATAGTTGACTTAGTTCTAGAGGAAGAAGAAGTTGAGATTTATCTCACAGTCCTTAGACAGACCACAGTCTATCTAAGATAAATAGAGTGGTGTTTTAAGGGGGGGTCTAACTGTGAAGCACCTGAATTGTAGATCAATCTTTTGTGAAACGGAAAACAGATTGATAGAAGAAAAGGCTGGGGCCAGGCATGGTGATGCATGCCTGTAATCCCAGTATTTGGGGACCTGAGACAGGAGGATCACAGGTTCAAGACCAACCTCAGCAATAGAATGAGACTTAGCAACTTAGTGAGATCCTCCTGTTTCAAAAGAAAAAATAAAAAGGGCTGGGGGTGTAGCTCAAAAGTAGAATGCCCCTGGGTTCAATCCCCAGTACCAAAAAAAAAGACAAGGTTGGTAACAAGAAAATCAAAATCAGGAGACTGTGGGAAAGCAAATGAGAGAAAGTAGCCAAAGAAAATGGCATCCAAGAAGAAAGTGGGAGAAGAAAGGGCCCATGAAACACTTGAGAAGTAGCCATCCAAATTTTGTCAATCTTTGGAAATGAGATGGGAGACAATGTGTAGTAAAGAAACCATTCATATTGCTAATTTAACATACTAATGAATTGTAGTCGGTAGATCATAAAAAATTTCATTGTGTTAAAAAGGAAAGAAAAATCAGGTGAGAGAGGAGAATTTGATAAACTTGAGATTCCAAAAAATTAAAAAAAAAATTTAGTAGCATTTGGATGCAGAGATTGGTAGCTCAGGGTACACTTCTGGGTTGAGGCTATAAATCAGCATATAGATGAATATTACAGCTAGGGAGTAAAGGACACCCCCTAACTTTATAAAAGAGGAGTCTGTAAAATAGAATTCTAAAGTAAAATGAGTATTAAGAAGAGAACTAGCAAAAGTGACTGAATCTTCCCTGTAGGAGGAAAACTGAAGCCAGAAATAGTGAAGAGTAGAAGATATTTCAGGAAGGAAATGAGCGAAGTTAAATAATATGGGAATTAGCCTGCCACAACTGGATTTGCATCTGAGTTTGTGAAACATACCAAAGAACATCTTTACTGGTACAATGGGAACTGCATTTGACCTAGAGAGAAGTGAGTGACACATGTTTTCATCCCCAGCTTACTAAATGACTGTTAAAAATAGCATAGGGCTATTTTCCAAGACAATAAACTGAGGGTGTGAATGGCAGTGAATCATCAAAGGGAACTAGGAGTTTAGCTAATATTGAAAGTACCTTCCTGCCTTGAGATTGTATTTTCTGAGGACAAACTGCTCTGGAAAAAATGTTCTCCCCTGAGAGGTACCAGCAGAAGGGTATGACCTAGTATTTTTCACTGGCGTTCTGTGGCTTAGTCCTTGGAATAAAATTGATATTTTCGTTTTCATATACATGTATATGTATGTGCATATGACTGATGGGTAATAGATAATCATTAAAGTTTTAGATAATTTTATATAATAAAATTTTACATAATTATCAAAAATATTTCATCACAGTTCTCTACTTTTTCTTAACCATTCATACTTAAGTTCAGTGAGTGTATGCTCTGAGACATGTAATTTTTGTCATTGTGAAAATGTCATGGAGTGTATATACTTTTACAACTGAAGATGGCTACAACTTCAATAAATGATATAATCTTATGAGAACACTATTGTATATTTAACTCATTATTAACTAAAACATTGTCATATGTCATATGACTATATTGTTTTTATATACATTATCTGAAAATTTGTCCCCTTTTTTTAAAATTGGAGCATTGTAGTCATACATCTTAAAGTTCAGGATGATAGAGGCATACATACACGTCCCCGGTTCCCACCCCTCTCCCTCTCCACCTTCCCACACTTAACACTGTGATTGAATATTGTTGTTTTTATTTTCCTGTTAACATCTTTCCTTCTCATTTATTCCTATTTTCTCCTAAATTCAATCTTAGAACTGTGTTGCGTTTCTTACTAATTCTTTTTTACAAAAGAATTAGTAAGAAAAATAAAGTATTAGTGTAACAGTAATTGATATCTCTCATGTTTTAAACAAATACACAAATATTCCTATAGTCATTGTAAAGAATATAGCATATCACCATATTTAAAATATTCAAGTTGCTTTGAGTACATGAGTATATTTCATGTAATACCCTTCTCTTTATCTGAGCATTATATTGAGCTTCTAACTGTCTCAGATCATTTTGATATGCCCCTTCTCAATATTCACATGTAACCTTTGGAATGTGAAACAAATAAATTTGGTCCAGTTGGGTTCAAGCAAGATTTGCAGGATTTATTGTTTTGTTGGCATGCTTATAGATCTAAGGACCAGTCATGCTAAAAGTATGGTCCTTGGCCTGGAAAAGTTTATAATCCAAAATACACACACACACACACACACACACACACACACACACACACACACACACACACAGAGACACCTAGTAGCTAACAAAAACATTTAAGTCACCATGTACCTGATTTTAACAAATAATTAAAATTCCTTCCTTCAGAGATTAGCAGGAATTGTATAACATAGTGAGAAAGAGCAAGACGAAGAGAACCAACTATAGCTAAGAGTCTTCTACATAGAAAGTGGCGAATGAGTCCATTGTTGAGTGACTTTGAACATGAGGGAATGAAAAGGAGAAATTAAGCAGACCCCAATGGTACCAGCTTCAGGGAAGAGTCAAGGAGCAGGCATTATAGCTCTGAGAAGGAGATGGAATGTTTTCCTGAGAGTGATAGCAGCCACCATATCAATTAACATAAGGGTCATTTGAGTAATGATATGAGGAATCTTAACATTCCTTGTACCAATTTCACCACTTATTTCACAGAACACCATACTTCATGGCTCTGATATGTTAGCTTGTTGCCCCTAAAATATATAGCACCAAAAAAGTGTTTTATAAAAGGAAATCATGATCTGCCATATATTTGCTATGAAAATGAGAAAAACGAATGCTGAGATAATATGTGAAGGTATTCTGTTTTTCACAAAAGACCTCTGAATACCAGAGTAAATATGCTCCAAATGTTTCCAAGTAGTAGACTGCTCATTAGGCTCTATTTCATGTTCAGTGTCTCAAAGAAATTAGTTCCATGTGGCTCAAAAGCAATGCGTTTTTGAAGGAACATAACATTGCATGTAATGTACAATGCTTAATCAAAGTTTTGAAGAGGAGAAGAGATGAATTGCTGAAACAGAAATGATGACTTCTAGAGATTTTAATCTTTTTTTAAAAGAATAATTCAGAAATGATATTTTGCTACTAGTAATTGCTAGTATTTATTGTTTACTGGGTGCCAACTCCTACACTAAGCTCTTTGCTTTTACTATATATTTTAAGCAATACAAAAACCCTATAAAGCTTAGACTGCTTAGATGTCTTGGCTCAGTTCAGGAGTCCAATGTAAGTTCATTCAACTCTTCTGGGCATGCTTTCTACCCTCAGGCCTCCCAGTTCCCTCGGCCGCCTGCCCTTGGAGCCTTTCCTCTTCATCTGAACTTCATAGCATGCCAAGTCTTTTAGCCAGTGTCTTAGATGCCATAAAGAAGATTATTTATGGAAAGTTCATAAGTAAGGGGAAAAACATTGCAATCAGGATTTGACTTCAGAGTAAATTACTAGTAATGTTAAAGGTGCTAAAATAAAGCCAGGCATAGTGATGCTCACAATCCCAGTACTTGGGAGGCTGAGACAGGAGGATCGCAGGTTCAAAGTCAGCCTCAGCAACTTAGTGAGACTCTCATCAACCTAGCAAGACTCTGTTTCAAAATAAAAATAAGATAGGTATGGGGGTGTTGCTTGGAGGCAGAATGCCCCTGGGTTTAATTCCCAGTAACACACACACACACACACACACACACACACACACACACACACACACGAGCTAAAATAACCTGGACCCTGAAAGAAGATATTCAGATCAAATCATAATATGCTGAGTGAATGCTGTATGCTTGGTACAGGAAAATATTAGAGAAAATTCAGAGACCTGTCAATTTACTAGGGGAAGTTATCTCAACAGGAAAGTCAACAGAAAAAACTAACAAACCTAAGTATTCAAAAAAATTATATTTTCAGGCTTCTTGTTTAACTGAAAACATGTTCTGAAGCTTGGGAATAGAATAACTTACATATTTCAGATATAGTTATGGTTCTATACTCAACATTTCTCCAAATCCTTTAATAGTTAATGCAACAAAATTAGCATCCCTGAAAAACAAAATAATGTAAGAGCTAAAGACTTAACACATTTTCCTTTCTTCTGTGTTCATGCTTACTTCCAATAAAAGCTCCTCAAATTTAATATATATTTTATTTTATACTCATTTATCTCTGGATGAGATTTTAAATTCCTCCACTGAGTGGGTATATTAAGATACTGTAGCTTATGTCTTATTTTCTTTATATGGTAATTTCAACCACACACACACACACAGACAGACAGACACACACACACACACACACACACACACACACACACACACTTTTATCTTTTTGAAAGAAAATTCCAATACCTCAATATTACTTTTTAGAGTCAATGTCAGACCAAAATTACTTGTTTTATCATAAGATCCCAATAAAAATTTTTCAGTATCAGTAACACTTTTATTCAACATGATACCTGACATAAAATAAATTTAATCACTCAAAAATTCTTACAGAATCACTCTAAAGTAAAAGTATAAAAATAATTTAAAATGACTCCAAACTTTGAGTTAGTGTCTTAAGAAACTATGCAGACACTACAGCAATGCAACTTGAAATAACGCATTAATTTCCATCATCTGAACCCACTAAAATGCCTCAATATAAAACCTTCTCAGTTTTTTTCTTTAAATATCAAAAAATTACATTTTGTTTTCAGTGCTGGTGAATTGAACCTAGGGGCATTCTACCTCGGAGCTACACCCCTAGTCCTATTTTTTTATTATTTATTTTGAAACAGGGTCTCACTAAGTTGCGGAGAGCCTCACTAAGTAGCTGAGGCTGGCCGCGAAATCGGATCCTCCAATCTCAGCCTGCCAAGTACTAGAATTACAAGTGTGTGCCACCACACCCAGCTAAAAAATTACAAATCTTGATAGAGGGACACAATAAAGATGAGCTACATGAAATAGCCCCATTAAAATCCTAGTATCTGAAAAGGTTTTATATTGAGGCATTTTAGTGGATTCAGATGATGGAAATTAATGCGTTATTTCAAGTTGCATTGCCATAGTGTCTGCATAGTTTCTTAAGAGCACTGACTCAAAGTTTGGAGTCATTTTAAATCATCTCATGACTTTTACATATAGGCCGTCAGTGCACTAACAAATACATCTGTGGAGACTGTCTTTGCCTATGAAATAAGATAGAGAGGTGTCTTTACTATACTACCCTACGTCTGCGATAGTCTTTCAAAGACTCCACTACATTTTATAATTCTTCCTAAATTCTTCCTGACATAAACAATGGCTTCAAGTGTCTGTTTCATTTCATGCCTGCAGACATTATCAGGATACTGTTGAAGTCACAGTGGAAGCACCTGTGATAAAATCTTATTGTTAATATTAAAAGGACACAACCTATCCATGTAACCACAGTGCATGGTCATGGATTAACCTGCTTGCCCCATGTAAACCAAGTGAGCTCATATATTACATACATTCAGTTGCTCGGTGAATGTAAACAGCTCTATGTTCTCTATATCTTAGTTCTTATATTACTTGAAAGCAACATTCTACTGATACTGGAGTCAAATAGATCTGGTAAGAGCAAATAAAATCTTGCCCTAAAGTACTTAATAGCTAGTGCACAATAAATACCTAATCTTAGGAGACTTCATTATATAAATAGCATTATGATATATGCAAACTCTATATATGAACCATACTGTAAAGAGTAGAAAATAGACAAAAGAAAAATACATGAAATAACAATGGGAATTAAGAGAGTACCTGTATAGGTGTGTGACATTAAAGGGAAGGCACTGGTTTTTCTAAAAGCATGAACTGGCCAGGCGTGGTAGTGTACACCTATAATCCCAGTACTTAGGAGGCTTAGACAGGAGGATGGCAAGTTCAGAGCCAGCCTCAGCAATTTAGTGAGACCCTCAGCAACTTAGCAAGACCCTGTTTCCAAATAAAAAAATTAAAATAGGGATGGAGGTGTAGCTCAGAGGTAGAATGCCCCTGGATCAATCCTTAGCACCACACACACAACAAAAAAAGTATAAGCTGCATTGAGCTTCCTTTTAAATTCTATAAACACATAAAATAAATATAATAAAAGAGAGCACAGTAACATCCCAGTATTTCTAAATATGACAGAAACACTTTGGCTTTAATTTTCTGGGGACACAATTTTCCACCTATTTTTAATTTTATTTATTTTTTTTCTTTTTTCATTTAAGTGTCCTGTGTCTTATGTAGGCAAAAATAATACTCAGTAATATTCAGTAGGTGGCACTATCGCACCAAAAATCTGTAAATCATCTAACCCAAAGCTCTTTTTTTCCCATTATAATCCTGTTGTGAATTGCCAACAGAATCGACTGGGTACATTAAACAGATGAAAACCCACAGAACAGAAAGCTTGATCTTCAAAGCGGTGTTATCCTAACACATGTATTGTTACTGGATTTACCTTTCCCAATATGTTGCTTTTACAACTCAAAATGTTTAAATGATTGCAAATCAAAGTTACCTTGAAGTCACTCTCCCAAGTTCCCCATCAGAGATTTCAGCAAAAACTAGGAATCAATTTGAGTGAAAATGGCATTTCAAAAGATGTACTTGGCTTTAAAGACCACCCGTTCACCCCCTCTTTCCAGAAATACCTAAGTAAAATAAATGGAACATCATTTCCAAGGAGATTTAAGCCTGTCTAGTTAGCAAACGGAAGACAGGTGCAAGGAGAGAAGGATGAAACCGAATGGCTCAAATAAATGCTTATTCTAAGTACTGGTCTAAAGGTACAGTGGAATGTGTTCAAGGTTCAGCTTGCATACCTCACCGCCATAAACATAAAGGCCTATAAAAGTAGAAAAATATAAAACAAGACTAAAACTAAGGGTTAGCGAGAACAGATAACATATGGCTTTCCTTTCTTAGTATGACATGATAATAAAGTACATAAATAAAATAAAAGACTCAAATTATATACATATTATATATACATTATATATATATATATTATATGATCCGTAGGAAGTAAGTCCAACCAATTGTATCAGATTAGTAAGTAATCTGATAAGGTAAGCACTATAGGCAACTGGGAATTTAGTAAATTACTCAGAGTCCTACCAAGGAAGTGCTAGATTTGAAGCACCCTATGATTAATCATGATTTTCTTATTCTTTGTGAAGGCTTAATGTTAAAATACTGGTTACATTATTATCATGCCTGGAATCCCTTGAGTGAAATAGTTGCTGTCAGCGAGGTGCTGTGGCTGGAATCCCAGTACTTGGGAGGCTGAGGCAGGAGGATCACAGGTTTATTAGCTTCAGCAACTCAGTGAGACCTCGTTTCAAAACAAAAAATAAAAATAGGGCTGGGAATGTAGCTTAGAGGTAGAATGTCCCTGAGTTCAATCTCCAGTACCAAAAAAAAAAAAAGAAAAGAAATAGTTGAAGTCTACTACCAGAAAATAATTCACAGGATTCTAGTGGCATCTGTTGAGAGGTAGTTCATCTGACATATAAGGAACCTAGGACTCAGAGAGCTTATGCCTTTCTGATCTCATTCGATCCAATTAAGGCCCATGGATTTATGAGTTCCACCAATGCTTGGAGAATTTCAATATACATTTTTTAGGCCTTATTCATGAATACAAACAATATTCAGAAAACACTAGCCAAAGCCTTTAGCAAGAAAGACAAATCAAGATAAACGGCCAGGTGTGGTGGCACACACCTGTAATCCCAATACATAGGAGGCTGAGACAGGAGGATCCACATTTTGAGGACAGCCTCAGCAACATTGTGAGACTCTGAGCAACCTAGTGAGAACTTGTTTCAAAACAAAAATAATTAAATAAAAATAAATAAATAGGGTTGAGGTGTAGCTCAGAGGTAGAATGACCCTGTGTTCAATCCCCACTACCACAAAAATAAATAAACAAACAAACAAAGGTGAAACTTGGAAGAAAGAGGAAATACAAAGAGCAGAAGAAATGATAAAACCAACTATAATTCATATTTTCAGACATGGGATGGTACTATGTCCATGAATCAGGAACAGGAGCTTATAAAGAGCAACGTTTCAAGTAGAAACTGACTAAAGTCTTAACCAAACAAGACACATAGGACAACCAAAAAGATACTATTTACACATCGCAAAACATCTTACAGCGAGTTTGCTTCTGGAAAGTAGGACTCAGGTGTTGGAAATGGGGTGTGGCAAAGAACTTTTCTCCTTAACTATAGGCCTGACAGTATCATCTAAGCATTCAAACGCTAGCATCCACACAGACTTTCTAAATAAAAATACAAGTAAAAAAGAAAGGTTTGAATTTTTAAAACAGAATTGAACATAGGGCAGATGGTTAGGTTCTTAGTGAAATAAAACCAAATAATTCGTTATGGTAAATGTAGCAATCATGTCTAGCTCTCCCCCCAAGAAACAGCATGCACGAGAGAGTAAATAGTATTTTTCCTGTGTGCGTAGCTATGAGCATGCACATACTTCAACCTCTAAAACGTCATGCTTTTATAGATCTTTTGTTTGACTTAAAACATCATGTTATCACTATCAGGCACGTTGATTAAACAAATGACAATTTAATAAAGGCTAGATGTCCACATATGAAAATTTTGGTTATGGTTCATTTTTTCTCTTACAGTATTTATAACGTGGGGGGAGGAATAGATTATTACTGCTTGTATCCTGATGGCAAAACTGAGGTCTTTGATTTAGATTTGCATGTCTTAAAATGTCCCACAGTCAAAATTTTTTTCCAGAAGTGGTTCTTCATCACCTTTGGTGGTATTTATGAACATAGGGAAATTGACATGGCTTTGCTTAAAGTAGGATCTCTTCAAAATATTTGTCACCATCTGTATGCTCCTGGAACATAAGTGCCATAGAACTGTATGCATGTATGTATTCTTGGGAATGGAGCTTATGCAGTTCTAGTTTGTATTAGTTATATACATCCATGTGTATGTGTATTATAATTCCAATTACTACAAAAATATCAATCCTATATTTGCATTCATCCCGGCTGTTCATGGAAACAAAAGTACAGATTCTTGGTCTTCCAATCCAAAAATTCTGATTCAGTAGCTTTGTGGTTTGAAGTGATCTGTATGTTTTTGTGGGGGGGGGGAATGGAACAGGAGGTACTGGGAATTGAATCCAGGGCAGCCTACCTCTGAGCTATACCCCTAACCCTATTTATTTGTTTATATTTATTTATTTATTTATTTATTTATTTATTTATTTATTTCGTGGTCTCTGAGCTACACTCCCAGCCCTATTTTAGTTTTATTTTTATTTTTTGAAACAGGTCTCACTAAGTTATGGAGTGTCATACTAATTTGCTTAGGTTGGCCTTGAACCTGGGATCCTCCTGTCTCAGCCTCCCAAGTACTGGGATTGCAAGCCTGCGCCACCACACCCTGCATGTATTTTGGTTTTTCCTAAACTCCAATGGTTCTAATGGGGAACAAGGGTTAAGAACAACTGGTGAACATCTTTCCTTACTCCTGTGTTGTTTTGTTTATTCCCATATTGATTATCTCTTTAATTTTTACTAAAATATCTGCTTTAATTTCTAAACCCAGGGACATATACCTGATTCATATACTATACTTCAGATAGCAGAAACCATTAGTTACATTAATCTCTTAGTAGTATCTGTTTTGGTAGCTATTTCCTGTAGCATAGGCTAAAATCGTGGTCAAAGAAATACGAAGAGTCACCAAAGGATGCTTGCAGGAGTGGTGAAATTGCTTGATTAGTGTCTTTATTATTAATAGAAAGATAAAAAGTTACTTTTTTTTTTTTTGTAGTGCTGGGAATGAAAAAAGTGACTCCTGTGTGTGTATGGTGGAGGGTTACTGGAGATTGATTCCAAGGGCATTCTACCTCCCAGCTACACCCCCCAGGCCTATTTTATTTTTGAAACAGTATCTCACTGAGTTGCTAATGGTTTCACTAAATTGCTGAGGCTGGCCTTGAACCTGAGGTCCTCCTGTCTCAGCCTCCCAAGTACTTGGGATTACAGCTATGAGACACCGGCCCAGCAATAGTTACTATTTAGTAACCATCTACTAGGTGGATGGCACTGTGGTAAATAATGTTTTCCTATCATTTTATCTAATCGTTACAGAAATCCTAGAAGTAGGTATCATTATCTTCTTTTCATGGATGAAGGCTCAAGAAAAGAAATCAAACACATTTGAGGGTAAAGAACTCATAGGAAAATAGGTTTAGCTTTAAATGCACACCTCTCTGATTATAAAAAGCCCATGTTATTCAACATCACTGAACTATCAGGGGAAAACACATTATGCTAAATTCAATGTTTGTGCCAAAGAGCAATGAGGGACTCCGCACTGAGTAAAAACAGTGCAGGAACCATTAAAATGGGATTCAGAGCATCACACGTTAGACATAACATTAAAGAGTGCAGAATGCTGCCAGGCGTGGTGGCGCACGCTTGTAATCCCAGTACTTGGGAGGCCGAGACTGGAGGATCTGGGTTCGAGGCCAGCCTCAGCTACTTAGTGAGGCCCTCTACAACTTCGTGAGACCCTGTTTCAAAACAAAGAATAAAAAATAGGGTTGGGAGTGTAGCTCAGAGGTAGAATGCCCCTGAGTTCAATCCCCAGTACTGCAAAAAGAAAAATAAAAAGTGCAGAATGCTAGATGACCACTATAGAAGAAGGAGAGATAAAGAAAGAAAGAAAGAAAGGAAGGAAGGAAGGAAGGAAGGAAGGAAGGAAGGAAGGAAGGAAGGAAGGAAGGAAGGAAAGAAGGAAGGAAGGAAGGAAGTGAGTGAAGAAAAGTGGACAGGCCTGTGCCAAATGAAAGCAATGGTGTGAATTTATGCATCCTTCAGTATTTTTTTTATCCAAATCTTCACGGAAGGAAAAACAGGGAAACGTGTTTGAGAATGTTGCTCTTATTAAGTCCATGCTTTAAAATAAAACAAACAAACCAATAAAAACTGCTGATGGAACCTAAAACTTATTTCTAATAGGTATTTATTTATTTTTGTGGTACTGGGGATTGAACCCAGGAGTATTCTACTTTACAGCTACATCCCTAGCCCTAATTTGTTTATTATTATTATTATTATTATTATTATTAGAAGTAGTAGTAGCAGTAGTATTCTGGGGATTGAATGCAAAAGCATTCTACCTCTGAGCTACACCCCCAGCCCTATTTTTTTTTTTTTATTTTGGAAACAAGGTCTCAGTAAGCTGTTGAGGGGTGAATGCGACAGTAGGCTCCCCAAAGAAAAAGAAAACAGGAGAAAAATGGCGTGTGTATCTCATCTAATTCTGCACTAGATCGCTCCCAGCAGCATTCACAAACTAACCTTTCTGAGTGTGTGTGTGTGTGTGTGTGTGTGTGTGTGTGTGTGTGTGTGTGTGTGTGTATACATACTAAATACAAGATAATTAAAAAAATAAATAGACACAAAATAAATGCCAGATCGTAGGGAGTCCACCTAACAAACTGGACTCCCATCTCCGCAACAGGGTCGCAAGTCCACCGAGGCAGCGACCTGTGCCTGTGCCTGTGCCTGTGCCTGTGTCTGTGTCCCCCAGTTCCCCAAAAGGGAGGGTAGTCAAAGCACAGGCTGATAAAGGCACTGCTAATTTCTTCTCGTTTCCCCTTCATGAAAACTCTGAGCAGAAACACTTGGGTTACTTTCAAAATCGTTAAAGGAACCTGGTAGAATGGGAAAAGCTGCACTTTGAAACAGAAGAGGTTTTCACTGCGCGGTTCTCACACACTGCTGCTTGCAGAGCGCGGAGCTCCAGCAGTGTCTTCACTGCCCTTGCGGTTTCTCCTCCGCGCGCACTTCTGTTTTTCTTATTCTGAGCCTTTATAGGAAAGGAAGAGGCGCAGCTCATGCGGTTAAGCATGCTAGCGCTTCCAAATGGTGCAACCCGTTGCCATAGCACCAGCATAATCAGCCCTATCTCGGGGTAAAAACCACAACTTCTCTAGTGTGTGTCCAAGCTGCTGCCTGATTGTACATTTAACTGCAAAAGAATACTGAATTTCAGGTTGATTCGGGTTAGTCTTAATGAAAATGCATTTCAACGACGCCAGTTAATTTAATTTTTTAATGATTTTTTTTTATGTTTCAGAGGCACTTCATTTTAAAAAGCATTTGTAAATGATATTGGAATGAGAAAAAAAAAAGTTAAAAATCCATCTTTTCTTCCATATTATAAGAAACAGTAGCCTTCTGTCTTTGGCCAGCTATCAAGTTTTCTTAATTGCATAAGGAAACTTGGAGAAAATAGATTACAAAGAAAGAAGACAAATGTGTTTAATGGTAAATCGAACTCCCATTCCATTTCTTTATATATTTATTCATATACTTATTTATTTAGGATGCTGATGTTGAATTCAGTAGCATTATATCTCCGAGCTACACACTCCCCCCAAACCCGTTTTATTTTTATTTGGAAACAGAATCTCACTAAATTGCAGAGGACCTCGCTAAGTTGCTGAGGCTGGCCACAAACCTGCCATCCTCTTGTCTCAGCCTCCAAGTACTGGGATTTACAAGCCTGTACCACCACGCCTGGCTTCCTTTTACTTTAAAATTATGATTTAATCAAACATAATTAAGGCAAATATTTTTTACATCTGGATAGAGTCCTCTAACGTCAGATATGAATTTTTACTCTACCAGAAAGTACCACCTGCACCCTTTGCAAGCAAAGTTACTGAGCCACATAAATTCAGTGACTTCCTCAATATTACACTTGATGGTCTCATGAAAGGCAAGTCTTGAAAAAAAAACAGATGGGTCAGGACACTTCTCTGCTGTGCCACATTATCTGATATCCTTTTGCCCTGGTCGGTAACAATTTTCTGTCTTGCACATTTCTACCTATTATCTTATGTTTTGACTAAATGAGTGTTTCATGATGTAGGAAATATTAAAATAACAGATCAATATCCATAAATAGCCAAGTCTTAGGAAGGATCACGAGAACTTTTTCATTTAACTATTTTGGAAAAATGTGGTTGTTTTTTGTTTTTGCTGTAGTTTATTTTTGCCTTGAATAATAATAATAACAAAAGAAACACATATAGAATATATACTATCTGATACAATATCTAACAGAAATCCTACATGATAAATGTTATTACTCTTGTTTTATAAGTGGCAAACTGAAGGCACAGACCATTTAATAAACTGCTTCAAACAGAGAGTAATAGTGTGAAACTACAATCCCAAGTCAGCCGGACTCCAAAGCTTCTGTATTTTCTGCTGACTCTATAAAGCTGCCTCCTGGGAGTCGAGGATTCCCAGCATTCATAACCCATCATTCTCCTGAACAGCTGCCCAAAGTCACTGAATACCTAATACCCGAGCTCTGTTGCTTCCTTTCCTTTTCTGCTGCCTCTCCTCTAGTCCAGTTACGTATCATGCCCTACCCAATAACTTTTATGCTCAATTTTTAAACTGACAACTTCCTCCATCCCTTCCCCATGCATACGAGATACTGCTGTGTCAACCTATTTTTAAATGTACTGGTAAGTTTCTTTCCTGTTAAAATATTTTAGTGGTAGATTCCAAACTCTACTATTGACTTTCCGTCAGTTCCTTTCAGTTAAATGAAAATTGTATTATCTACTTATACAGCTCTTTGGGCTGTTAAATGCCTCTGAGTCCTTATTAAACCATTTTAGAATTCTGAAGAAATGTTTATCAAATCTCAGAATGGTAAAGTCTACCAAACAAACATGCAAAGACAAACTCCATAAAGCAAAGATTTGGCTTTTTAAGTATTTAAACTTTGGTACATTAAAAAATATCCATAGATATCAATTTAAAAATTAAAAAATAGAAAAATTATGCTAAATATCTCTGGACAGAATCTGTAAATGATCTCTGGAGAGAATCCAGGGACATTTATAAATCAAGGCTTTGGTCATTTTAAAGGTCTGCATCTGTTTTCTTCTCCAATGATGTAGTAATAGGAACCAATCACAAAAATTATTATCAGTTAGCCACTGCTGTGTAACAATCAATCCTGAAACTTGGTGGTGGCTGAAAACAATTAAATTGGGTATAGTGTCACACACCTGTAATCTCAGTACTTGAGAGGTTGAAACAGGAGGATCACAGGTTCAAGACCAGCCTCAACATGTTACCAAGACACTCAACAACCTAGCAATACCCTATTTCAAAAGAAAAAATAAAAATGACTTGGGGAAATAGCTCAGAGGAAGAATATCCCTGGGTTTAATCCTCAGTTCCAAAACCAAAAAGCCAAGAACCAATTATTTATTATTTCTCATGAATTATAGCATGGATGGATGGTTCTTCTAGTCTGAGCTAGGCTGGGCTGGGCTGATCTTGGATAAGCTCTCTCATGTGTGTGCAGGCAGTAGGCAGGTCATTTTTGAGCCATTTCAGACCAGCCAGTCCAGCAACATCAATAGAGATCAACACTGTCAATCTAACTAGTATACAGAATAGTGAGATAATAAAGGTTTTTATGTTTTAAGCCAAAAAAGAATTCTAGAAGTACTAGTGATAATCATTTATCATCTTGCAGAATTTTGACTTGCTAACTCTTTTCCTTCCTTCCTTCCTTCCTTCCTTCCTTCCTTCCTTCCTTCCTTCCTTCCTTCCTTCCTTCCTTTTCTACTGGGGATTGAACCCACAGGCATTTGACTTCTGAGCCATGCCCCGTTTTATTTTGAAACGAGGTCATGCTAAGCTGCGGACAGTCTTGCTAAGTTGCTGAGGCTGGCCTCAAACCTGGGATCCTCCTGTCTAGCCTCCCAAGTGCTAGGATTACAGGCATGGGACACCTCCCTAGCTTTGACTTGTTAACTCAGTTTGTGCCTCTGAAAGGCACTGCTGAAATTGGCATCCTTTGTATCATACCTATTTTGTGGAAGAAAAAATAAATATTGTTGTATTTCATCTTAACATAGTCTGTGCCTATGGTCTCATGGCATGAAAACTTTGAGCAATCTACTTTTGAAACGAGGGTGTGTAAATTCTCATTTCATAAGATAGTGTTGCATTTCCTCTTAACCTTTTTATGTTCTTTTGAATCTTCATACCCATCTATATTTATGTCCATGCAATGAAGAACACAGTAGAAAGCCAGACACTAAAATATAAGTACTATAGTAAAGGAAGAGCTATACTTTGTATTGTGCTTAAGTGACCTGGTTTTGAATACTAGCTCAGTCAACAGGACAACTAAAATAAATACCCAAGAGCCCCATTGCTGGATATATAGCTAATAAAAATAATTAGGTACTAGCCAGGCGTGGTGGCACATGGCACACGCTTGTAATCCCAGCATTTGGGAGGCTGAGACCGGAAGATCCGGGTTTGCGGCCAGCCTCAGCTACCTAGTGAGGCCCTCTGCAACTTAGTAAGACCCTGTTTCAAATTAAAGAATAAAAAATAGGGCTGGGGGTGTAGCTTGGAGGAAGAATGCCCCTGAGTTCAATCCCCAGTACCACAAAAATTAATAAATAAATAAAATAAAATAAAAATAAAAAAATAATCAGGTACTGAAAAGACATCTGTACTCTTGTGTTCACCAAGGTTCTGTTCACAATAGTCAAGACATGGAATCAACCTAAGTATCCATCAACAGAGGAATGGGTAAAGAGACTGTAATACATATACACCATTAAATACTATTCAGCCCTAAAGATCAAGTTCTGTTATTTACAACAAGATGGATGAACCAGGAGGACATCGGGTTAAGTAAACTAAGCCAGACAAAGATAGGCAAATACTTCATGATCTCATTTATATGTGAAATTAAAAGAAAAGTTGAGACATAGGAAGCACAATGTAGAAGAGTGGTTATCAGAGAGCAGGGTGGGGAGAGGAGAAAGCAGATATACACGGAGGTATATCGATGGGTCCAAGTTAGCTTTATATAGAAGGAATAAGTTCTGTTATTGTACGACACAGTAGGGTTGACTATAGTTTGCAATAATATATTTTAAAATAGCTAAAAGTGAGGATTTTGAATGGTTTAAATGTTTGACGTGGTAGATATCCTAATTACCCTGATTTGATCACTACACATTGTATATATGTATCAGATCATGACAGAGTATCCCATAAATTTGTACAATTAATTACTATGTAAATTAAAATGAAATGAGATAAAGTAACATTGTGAGGATTAGTCCCCTTCTCTGTAGAGCCAGAATCATAATACTTAGTACATGTATGGATTGGTATGAGGATTATATAAAATAATGTTTGCTGAGGCTTTGAAAAACAGGTAGCAGGTCCACAGGTTTTGTTTTGTTTTGTCTTCTGTTTCTTGTGGTACTGGAAATTTAACCCAGGGTCATTCTACCTGTGAGCTTCATCCCTAGCCCTATTTTATATTTCAAAAGAGACTTACTAAGTAGCTGAAAGCCTCACTAAGTTGCTGAGGCTGTTCTTGAACCTCAGATTGTCGTGCCGCAGCCTCCCAAGTACTGGGATTACAAGTATGCACCACCATGGCAGTTTACAAGTGGTTTTATTTATTTATTTATTTTATATTTTTGTGGTACTGGGGATTGAACTCAGGGGCATTCTACCTCCAAGCTATACCCCCAGCCCTATTTTTTATTCTTTATTTTGAAACAGGGTCTCACTAAGTTGCGGAGTGCCTCACTAGGTAGCTGAGACTGGCCGGGAACCAGACCCTCAGGTCTCAGCCTCCCAAATGCTGGGACTACAAGCCTGCGCCTCCACACCAGGCTTACAAGTGGTTTTGAATACATGCTAATTCCTTTCATTAACAAACAAAATTTTAGTTTATTATGATGAATATTACCGACATCCAAGTGGGCCTGCTGCCTTGGATTCTGATTTCTGCATAATTTGACTATGTTTATGCAACTCATGCTGGGCAAAAAAGAAAAGAATCTGAGTAGTGTTCCCAGATACAGCATACAGCATGCCCCTGCAGCTCCAAAGGTCTTATCATATGCAATACTGTATTTTATCACATTCCTTTCACACACTTCCCCTTCATTCCTTGGAGGGCTTTAAAGAAATTTTATCAAAAGCAAGGCCTATGAGTGACAATAAAGATATCAACCCTCAAAACCACGTGATTTTCCAGTGACCAGTCACATGCGACTCTATCACCACTCAGCATGAAGGATCCCCCTCTTTCCCCAGTGGATTTTGAATCCCAGAAGTCTTCCCCTCACAAAATGACCAGAACTACTCTAGGACCAGGTAGCCTTGAGAACCCAGTTTCCTGGCCAGCACCCAGAAAACTTCCTCTGAACTGACTGCCCCCCACTGCTGATACAGATCTACCATCTGTTAAGTTCAACAATTGTATATATATATTCACAGTTAGGTGGCACAGGACGTGGCCTGTTTTCAGGTTCATGTTCAGCTTCCATCCCCCCTGGCCTTTGGCAGGTTCATCCCGAAATGTCGGAAAGACACCTTGTACTTGTGTGGAACCTCTGCCAAAGCGGTAGGTGGCATGCTAAACCCTCAGAAGCAGGGCTCCTTTTGTGCCTTGACATAGCACATAAACAGTTCATCAACATCAGCTACAGTGGTTTGACTGGATTGAATTTTATAAAGACAATAGATACATGTCCTTCAGCGACACTGGAGAGAGGGCGTCTCTTAGTCTTGAGGAAGCATTTTCATTGCTAGTCCCATTTTCATTTTTTTTATAGTTTGGATTCATTTGTTTATTTTCATACTTTTATTGGTGCATTATAGTCTCACATCATAATGTACTTCAGAGTGATAGTGAATTACATGCACACAGAACCTGGTGGGCTTTTTCTGATTTTTTAAAATTTCAACCCTTTCTGGTTTTTCTTGTTGATTTTTAACCTGAATGCGCACATTTAAAGCCCAGATACCATCCACAGACTTGGTTTTGAGCTGTGGTCTAATGTAGAAATGATATTTTGGTCATTGACACTGGTTCTTGGATAGTGCTTCTGATGTCTTATAATTATCCTTTTAATGAAGTTAGCATTTACAACAAAAATTCTCTACTGATAGAGCTTGGAACTAAAAAAAAAAAAAATTACCTTCCTTTTATAATGATAAAATCTTGTAGAGAAAATGAACTCTGTATTTT
Source organism: Graphiurus murinus (assembly GCA_004027655.1). NCBI lineage: Eukaryota > Metazoa > Chordata > Mammalia > Rodentia > Gliridae > Graphiurus > Graphiurus murinus. The sequence goes on along the minus strand of PVLC010001111.1, from coordinate 18,889 downwards.
CTTTGTTATTTTTTATTTTATTATTTTTGGTTCTTTATGCTTTTGTTGGTAATGTAGTTCACAGCGATAGTGACATACATGCACACAGCACTTGGCGGGCTTTCCCCGGCTCCCTCCCCACGCCCTCCCTCATACAGGATATTAAGACTGACACTGGTATTCTCACACAGGTACAATGGAAGTGATTCCTTCTATGTTTTCAAATTGTCAACTCACTAACATACTTTCATAGCATATCTAATTTATAAAGACGTTAAAAATATAATTTCTTTTAGTACTGGGGATTGAACCCAGAATGGTTCTACCTCCAAGCTACACCCTCAGCCCTATTTTATTTATTTTTTTTTTATTTTTGAAATAGAGTCTCACTAAGTTGAGGAGGGTCTTGCTACACTGCTGAGGCTGGCCTCGAACCTATGATCCTCCTGTCACAGCCTCCCAAGTACTGGGATTACAAGCGTGAGCCATCATGCTTCGCAGATCCCAAAATATTTTGTGTAGGATCTATGAGAAGGAAATACAGCTCTTGACATGTCATAAAACAGAGACCAAATTTGGACTGAAAATTCTTATAGAAAATCTTATATAAATAACTTCTAGACTTATTTTCATTTTTTGCATTATATTCTCTTTATCATAATCTAACTCTAGCCAAGGGGAATGTCAGGCTAAAATTAGTTATGTTTGTGTTGTTAATGGAATATTATCAAATGCATGTGCATTCCTTTTAAAAGAATAAAAGCTAAATGTTGGTAATGAAGTAAAGTTAAATTTGAGCAACATTTAGTGAGAAAGCTTTGGGATAGTTTTCTATGATAAATATATTTTTAATAGTCGATCACTTCCCTCAACAAAATTGCATTTTCTTTAAAAGTCTCAATCTTCTTCTATCACCAAAATTAATTATATGTTAAAGATACAAGTAAGCCGGGCATGGTGGAGCATGCTTGTAATCCCAGCATTTGGGAGGCTGAGATGGGAGGATCAGGGTTCAAGGCCAGTCTCAGCTACCTAATGAGGCACTCCCCAACTTAGTGAGACCCTGTTTCAAAATAAAGAATAAAAAAAAAATACAATTAATAGTTTTATAAAGTGACTAGAAATGAGAAGTTTATATATTTTTCCAAGGCTGACTACAAAATTTGCTATGGTCATTCTTTCCTTCAACTCCTTGAAATCAGGTCTTTGGGATATAGAAACATTTTACTTAGTTGAAATTCACATGATACTTGCTTGTTAGTAACTTTTTTTTACAGTACTGGAGAATGAATCCCAAGGGTCATGTGCTAGGTAAGCCCTCTACCACTGAGCTATATCCCCAGTCCTTTTTGAGACAAAGTCTCATTAAATTGCACAGGATGACCTCAAACTTGTGATCCTCCTGCCTCAGCCTCTCAAGAAGCTGGGATTACAGGCATGTACCACCATGTCTGGCTCTGTTAATAACTTTTTTAGAAGATCATGCAAACTAATGGGTAAATTTTTCAGTTTCCAAATTCTAGGAGTAATCCTAATAGAAGAATTTTACAGCATATTATAGAATTGATTATTTTTTGTAAATTAAATACGGACACTTTGGCATGAAGAAAGAAATATTAGAAGCATATAAATCATTAAATGAGCCTTAACTATTATTAATTATTATTACCCACCTAACTCACATATTTCTGCTACTTAAATTATAAATATTCAGAGAAAGATGAAGCAACCTTTCTTTCATGTCTAAAGTGAGTATTTTAAAGATTGGGCCCTTTTTAGCACTTCTAGTGAGTGTATACAAGCATGGTCCTGGTCAGTACACAGTCATGATGCCGATCATGAAGATTAGCATTACAAAAGAAATGACATTGTGCATTCTGACATGTTTAAGGAATCATAAAATTTCATGTTTAAAAGCTCATATTCTCTAGCCCAGTGTGGTGGTGCATGTTTATAATCCCAGCATGTGGGAGGCTGAGACAAGAGGATCACAAGTTTGTTTCTTATGTAGATGCATTTTTTATCCTTCAACTTGTACAGAGAAGTCTTCAAGAAAGGTATAACTATATAAGTGTCTAATGTTGCTTGTAATCAGCATTTAAAAACATTAATGAAGCTGGGCATGATGGCACACACTTGTAATCCTAGTACTTGGGAGGTAGAGACAGAGAATCTTAGGTTTGTGACCAGCCTTAGGAACTTAGTGAGGCCTTCCTTAATTTAGACCCCATTTCAAAATAAAGTATAAAATAGGCTGGAGGTGTAGCTCAGAGTTCGAATGCCCCTAAGTTCAAATGCCCCAGTAAAACACACACACACACACACAACACACACACACACACACACACACACACACACACACACACTACATTCTCTAGTTCCAACTAGAGAATATTATGCTAAGTGAGATCAGCCTCAGCCAGTATGAGAAAGTCAAGGGTCATATGTTATCTCTCATGTGGAAGCTAGAACAAAAATAGGAAGCAAAAGCTACTTCAGTCAAATGAGGAGAAAAAACAGTAGATTAGTGGGAGGGGACTTTGGGGGAGGAAGGTAGGGAGGAGGAAAATGAGGATCAAAGGAGAGAACGTAACCAAATGAGATTATGTCTATATAAGGTTTCACTATCAATCTCACTAATATGTATGGGGAGGAAGAAAGGGGAAGGGGGCCAGATATACGAAGAGAAATCCACCCAGTGATGTGCCCCGTATGCTTTTATCACTTTGAATCACATTATGATATATCATTACATCGTACCAATAACAGTATTAAAAATTCATAAAGCTTGTCCATCTATCTATCTAATACTAGAAGCTGCTTTACAAGATTTCCATTCAGTGACTGTGCTTTTGTTCTTAAATGCCCTCATAGGAAACGCTCTACTACTCTTCCTAACTGGGGCATCCATTATGCAAGGGCGTGAGCCTGAGATGCTGAGTCCAGTCTGGATGCTCTTACAAAAGGGGACCTGCATGGTCTCTAGGCCAAAGAGGCAGAGTCGCTTCCTCCGCATATAAGAAGGAAGCAAAAGTAAATCAAAAAAGCTCTTTGTTTTAAAAGGATAAATGCAGATGAAGCCAGATACATAAACATGATTTCTTTCTAAACCTTTTCAATTGCTATTTTCTTGTTTTACCAAAGGAACCCACAGAATCTCCTAATAAAATTAAGAGAGCTTTATTTTTTAGGGTTTCTACTCTCCAGTTGTATACATCATTCACCCATATGTAGAAATCATTTCATTAAAACTGCCTGGAGGGGGGAAGGGTATTCTTAACACTTCACAATTTCAAATACTTAAATTTGAATTTTCTTTTTTAAAAAATGTCAGCAAAGTAGGAAAAACAGAAATCACAAACTAAAATTCTTTGCTGCATTTTGGGATAAATTTTGTTTCACTTGGAATATGATTTTTTTTTTAGTTTTTCATCATACCTTGTTCATTTCCCTGAGAGATTGTTTTCCTTAGCATCATCCAGAGAATAACAAAAATTAATCTTATCATTTTTCAGAATAAAAAACTGAGACAGGGGCTATGGTTTTGTAATAGAAATAACCAAAACACTGTCTTTTCATTTACTTAACACAAACTCCTCTTTATTTACTAAAATAGTATTTCCAATGCCTAATATGTATAAGATATTGTTCTATGTTGTGGATGCAAAGTCATGGGCCACAAGAAATTTACAGCCCAATGGAGAAAGTAAATCACATGGGCACAGTCCTTGTAATAACTAACATGTCCATAGTACTTAACATGTACTGAGCACTATACTAGGTTATATATACATTAGCTTCTTTCATCATTGTAATCATATAGGATATATATAATTATTATCCTTGTTTTACTTTGTTGGGTGTGTGTGTGTGTGTGTGTGTGTGTGTGTGTGTGTGTGTGTGTGTTGTACTGAAGATTGAATTCAGAGGCGTTCTACCTCTGAGCTATATCCCTAGCCCTATTTTATTTTTTAGTTTGAAACAGGATCTCACTAAGTTGCTGAGGATTTCACCAAGTTGCTGAAACCTGTGTTACTCCTGTTTCAGCCTCCCAAATACTGGGATTACAAGCATGTGCCACCACATCTGGCTTACTATCCTTATTTTAGAGATAAGAAAAGCACAGTAAGGCACAATAAAGAACTTGTGAAAGAACCTTCAGCTTATGAGTGTAGACATGATTTGAGTCCAGAATGTATGATTCTGGGTTAATTCTTTTAATCATTGGAAATAATCACGGTAGAATGAACTATGTCCTACAGTGTCCTGTGTCCTAGGGAAACACAGACACAGAATGCCTAACATAGGTCCAAGCTAAGAAAAATGTGTAGGAGTTAAGCAGGAGGAGAAGGAAGAGAAGGTAACTGTTGCAAAGAAAGAAAAATGTGGCACCAAGTTGAGAACCCAGTATGGTTCAGAGAGTAAAAGTTGTTTTTCAGGGCTGGAAAGCATGGTGTAAAGTACAAAGATGCTAGAAAAGGCCCTCCGATTACACATGGAGAACGCTATCCATTATCCTCAGGCAACAGGCATTAATATAGAATTTAAAGTGGATGAGTAACTCAGTTGTGATGTACAGAAGGGACTTTAGGGACAAAGATTGGAGCTGAAGCTACCGAGGAAGAGGCTGTAAAACACTTGAAAAGGCTGTTTAAAAATACTATCAGTTGCAATTAACATGAAAAACTCAAACAAATGAAACAATAAGAAATTTAATATCTTACAAAACTGAGTTAACTCCTTGGCTCAGCCATCAGGGCCCAGACTCCTTCCTGATTTTTGCTCTGACATTCACAGGGTCTGGCCCAACTTTCTCTTGATCTGAAATTGACCACGGGTCATATTCTTATAGAATATCAACAGAGACAGGAGAGAGATCTTATCATCCTTTGGTCTCTTTTCAAGACCAAGGGAACTGTTTCCCCCAAACCCCTTCCATGTTTCATTAGTCTAAACTGTACCAGTACCAAGGGAACACAATCACCATGATTCACTTTGACCAACTGGGACCTAACATTTGGTTGCAACCAAACAGCAAGGCTTATGAACTTCAAATCACATGGAAAGCCAAGAATGGCTAAATAATTAAATAAATGCAGTGTGTGTGCATGTGTGTGTGTGAGTGTGTGTGTGTGTGTGTGTGTTTACTGGGGATTGAACCCAGATGCACTGTACCTCTGAGCTACACCTCAGCCCTTTTTCAATTTTTTTTTTTAATTTGGAAGCAAGAGTCTTGCTAGGTTGCTGAGAATATCACTAAGTTGTTGAGGGTGTCCTTGAACCTTCAATCCTCTTGGCTCAGCCTCCCAGGGATGTGCACCAATGCACCCCACTAAAATATATATTTTTTAAATGAACATCTCAGCAAGAAAACACAGAGGTATGGGAGATGATAATCTCAGAAGCCACCGCCAAAAGTCAAAGTTGTGACAACGGAAGTAGATAGAAATGAGCAAGTTAAGAATTATGAAGAAGCCAGGCAAGGAGGCACATACCTGTAATCCTAGCTCTTGGAATGCCGAGATAAGAGGATTACAGGTTCAAGGCCAGCCTCAGAAACTTAGTGAGGCCCTCAGAAAATTAGTGAGACTCTGCTTAAAAATAAAAATAAAAAAATAAATAAAAAATAGGGCTGGGGGTGTAGCTCAGAGGTATAATGTCCCTGGGTTCAATCCCTAGTACAAGAGTTATAAAGAACACAGAATTAGTACTTTATAATTGACTGCCACATTGAGAGAAAAAGAGAAATCTGGAATGTGTCCTAGATTTTTTAGCATGAGCAAGGCTGTGGAAGCCGATATAATTCACTGGTATAGGAAATAGGAGCACAAAGTGGGTTGAGTGCCAAGTTTCAGTTCCATTTTGGTAATGCGGAGTTAGTGACACTGATGAGACACCAGCGGGAGGTGTCAAGTACACAGTTGGAAAAATGGGTCCTTAATATAGAGGAGCCAGTCGAGCTGGAGATGTACGAGTCAAAGTCATGACCTAGGGAATACAAACTGAGCAATGGGGGGCGGGCATCTGCCTCCCAGAGAGGTGTAAGGAGAGGATCCGAGGTCCTGGGTAGAAAATGAACCAACATCAACACGAAGGAGCTGGCAGAGAAAGAGGGCCGAGCTAAAGAAGACAACTAAGAGAAGGTGGTTTCCTGTTTCACAGAAATCAGGAGAGGTGTGGTGGCACACGCTTGTAATCCCAGTACTTGAGAGGCTGAGACAGGAGGATCTCAGAAGAATTGCAGGTTCACAGCCAGCCTCAGCTACTTAACTAGGCCCTCCACAACTTAGTGAGACCCTGTTTCAAAATAAAGAATAAAAAAAATAGGGCTGGGGATTTAGCTCAGAGGAAGAATGCCTCTGGGTTCAATCCCCAGTACTGAAAAATAAATAAATAAATAAATCGTTAGAGGGAAGAATCTCAGAAAGGAAACTGTCCAAAATCAGGTAAAATCAAGTAAGTGGTTAAACTTGCCCCATTATATTTCATTTATGAAGAGCCGGGGGTCGGGGAATGAGGTAGGTAGGTATATGCATGTAAGTAGTTTCAGGGATGTGCTAGAAGAAGCCAGAAAGTAGTATGCAGGTAAGTGAATGGGAAGTGAGACAGTATAGATTGCTAAAAATAGCTTTCTTTCTTTCTTTTTTTTTTTTTTTTAGAAGTTTGTGAAGCAGGAGAAAGAGCTAAAGAGTAGTAATTAGAAAGATAAGTGAAGGGAGATATAGTATTTATTTTTATTTGCTCTATCATTATAATTACTTCTCTCAAAATTGTGCTTTGAGTGTGTGTGTGTGTGTGTGTGTGTGTGTGTGTGTGTGTGTAGTCTGGGAGTCTACTAAGGAAAAGCACTAGATTCCAAAGCATAATGTATATATTTCTGGAGTATATTATATACTATATCCATTACATGATTTAAAATATTTAAGTTTTTTATTTTATTTTTAAGTACTAAATATGTCCAAAGCTATTTTGTGTTCCTTTTCTGTGTATTTCTTCAACGATGTTTTGTTTTATCACTAATCCTTAAACCCCAAACTAATCAGGTATCATATTTTAAAAGTTAAATATAGTTTTCATACCTAAAAGTTTACATAACATTGTTTAAAAATTACAAATATCTCATCATGAAGAAGTTAAGAAAATTTAACAATAGGAACATTATGTCTACATATGTCATAGCCAAGCTTTCCCAAAAATCCATGTCACTCATGACCTAACTTAAAAAATGTCTATGTCACTATCAAAACTTCTGAGATAAGTAAAAACATTAATTCAAAGTATAAGATAATAATATTTTTGAGTTTCATTTAGCATGGAAAAAAAACTGTTTTTATAGTTCTCAACTCAGGTTCTCAAAATAGAAAAATAAAATTAGTTTTCACTTACTAGGGTCCCATGGGTGATGCCTAAGAAGTATCTGATTTAAATTCATTCCCTTTACCAATAGGATTTTCAGGAAGATATGAGTGAGAAGCGGGAAAGGAAAGGCTATAATTTAGGGGGAAAATGATTTCATTATGTGGTTGACTGTTGCGCTTAAAGACTAGGTAGGCTATTCAATTAAAATAAGCCCTGACTTTTAATAAATTTTCAATTGTACTTTTTTTGCACACACACACACACACACACACACACACACACACACACACACACACACACAAATACATTCATTAGCTTGGGGAAGAGAAGTGGTCCTGCAGTGGCTGGCAAGAGTTCTGTCTATTAGATACAAACTCTGCTTCTAATAGAACCAGCAAGTCAAAGATGTACCAGGTCCTTGGTTCCTGGATCTATAGGATTCGGCAGTGGAATATGTAGGAAAGGTTAAAACATACTGTGAAAATAATGTAAGAATGAAGGACCCGGGCATGGTGGCACATGCTTGTAGTCCCAGCATTTGGGAGGCTGAGACCGGAGGATCCAGGTTCGAGGCCAGCCTCAGCTACCTAGTGAGGCACTTGGCAACTTGATAAGACCCTGTTTCAAAATAAAGAATAAAAAAATAGGGCTGGGCGTATAGCTCAGAGGTAGAATGCCCCTGAGTTCAATCCCCAGTACTGAAAAAAAAAAAAAAAGAATGAAGGAAAATAATTTTAAAAGAAAAACCTAACATTTAAATCTATTTTTGTTGTTGTTGTTTTCCCCAAAGGAAGTCATTTTGTAGTACACTGTAGATTATGCAGTCTGTGGAATTACAAGAAATGGTGGCAGAAAGCGTAAAAGGAGGAGCCTGGGTGCAGGTGGGCGGGAATGGGCACTGGAAAGGCTGGTGGACGCCTTGCACCAACATGACCAGTGAGAGATAAAGGATCTTGAGCAAGAATTTGGAGGCAGGGGAAAGAACACATTAGTCATTTCCAAACACCCTCTTGAACCCGCCACGGGTGGAACTCTGAAAATAAATGTGTTCATTTTTGTGGTTACTATGCAACCATTTAGGTATTTCTTTGTAATTTTTCCCCGGTGTGCTAGTTTGGGGTAGTGTTTCAACTATATTGTTTGCACTCCTTTGAAATGACTGCCATTAGGTGGAGTCACACGAAATGGTTTCTTTTGCAGGTGAACGGTGATCAAATAGCAATTTTGTATGTTTCAGCCTATATGTCCCATGTCACCTGCTGTCCCTTTCCAGTTCAACATGCCACCCCAGCACATCCCTCAGATGGTCTTCTTGCTGCTTGCCTGGAGGGATGGATGGCAGGTTTTACTCAGTTCTATTAATTTCCCTTCCGTATGTATCTATTTGCCAAAGGACTTCATTTTTTTTCTTCCATAGAGAGAAATGGATTCCCCAAGCCAGAAAACCTAAAACATTCACCTTTGCATTTGACGGGGAGGGGCTGAAATATTCCTAATCCAATGTTTATCTCCTTCACTAGCATCTCTGGTTTTTCCCAGAGTAGCTTTAGCTGCTGCTGTATTTCTCTTCTTTTTAAAACCCCCTTCCTAATTCCATATCACCCTTACCCTTAATCATATGTTCTTCCAAACCATGCACATTTTGTGCTTACTTTCCACAGACAAGTGCTTTTTTTCAAGTCCTCAGTTTCCCTTTCACTATCTAACAGCTTTCACTGTTAGTAGTGAGATGTAAGGTGCCTGGAAAAATTAAAGCACTCAGTCTGTATGCAAGTCCATACCTCAGATGTGTAAACACCGTGCATTTTTCCTAAGCTATGACCTTTCTCTCTTACTCATTTATCTACTTTTTTATGGTCTTCAAAATCCTGGGTTGGGTGACATTGTATTTGCTCCTACATCACTCTCTGCACATATAAAACATCACACTGAGATATCACCTTGGATTTGAGTACATGGAATGCTCTTCCCCAAGAGAGGGAATGGTTCTCATCATTTCTGCCTCTTGCTCCAGTGTTTCTATTTGTAAATGGTTCTCATCATTTCTGCCTCTTGCTCCAGTGTTTCAGTGTTTCTATTTGTAAGTTCATCCCTAGCCACTTTTTTTTTTTTTTTTTTAGTACTGGGATTGAACTCAAGGGCATTCTACCTATGAGCTACACCCTTAGCCCTTTTTATTTTTTACTTTGAAACAGGGTTTCGCTAGGCTGCTGAGGATCACCCTAAGTTGCTGACGCTGCTCTTGAACTCGTGATCCTCCTCTCTCAGTCTCCCAAATACTGAGATGACAAGTGTGCACCCCCACGCTCGGCTCGTGCATGACCACTTTAACAATTGACACTCCACTGTTAGGATGGTATATTTGAACTCTCACTTCTCTGCTTGCGATCAGCTGCAAGCTAATCCCTGAGTAATTTTCTCACTTTCCCTTCCTTCCTCTGCAAATAGCTGTAGTACCAGTAGACTCACTCTTCACTATGCTTATTTTTATTATAATCTTTTCTTATGCCGTGCACTGTTAAGAATGCTGGTGCCATAGTTAGTGCCTATCCCAATCTTAGGATATGGACTGTATTGACTACTTGAAAATTTCTCTGAAAATTCTGACTTTCATGAATGTCTTTTTGTTTGTATTTATTTACTTATTTATTTATTTATTTATTTATTTATTTATTGGCACTGGGGATTGAATCCAAGGGTATTTTACCTCCAAGCTACAACCCCAGGCTTATTTTATTTATTTATTTATTTGTGGAAACAGGGTCTCACTAGGTTGATGAGAGTCTCCCTACTTGATGAGGCTGTCCTCAAATCTGCAATCCTCCTCTCTCAGCCTCCCAAGTACTGGGATTATAAGTGTGCATCACCACATCCGGCTTATGAATGTCTTTTTAATATATTCCTCTGGGATGTTGTAAATTGCTGGTTTTTTGATATGTATACGGGTCTTGTCCTAGGGATAGAGTAAAAAGTTTTCAAGACAGAGACTACTTTTTTTTTTTTTCCTGGGTTCTCCCCAGGACCTAGCTCTCTGCCTTACAGTTAGTGAATATTTAATAACACAGATTAAATGACTGAATGAATGGATGAACATCTCTCCTTGCTATCCATCAGTAATAACACCAAGGCAAAACCATGGCTTTCAAAACCCACATAGCCAAATAGGTTGCATTTTTTTTTTTTTTTTAACCAAGAATTATTCTTGAGCTAGGCGTGGTAGTACACACTTATAATTCCAGTATTTGGAAGGCTGAGACAGGATTGCAGGTTCCAGGACAGCCTTAGCAACGTAGTAGTGAGACTCAGCAACCTAGCAAGACCCCATTTCAAAACAAAATAAACAAATAAATAAATAATATGAATAAATAAATAAATAAATAAATAAATAAATAAATAAATAAATAAGTAGGGCTGGGCATGTAGTTTAGAGATAGAATTCCCCTGGGTTTAATCCCCAGTGTCCCCCTAAAATAATTATTCCCATTTGAGTCAAGCTCACTATTTTTCTTTGGGTTTTGTACATTGTGAAGCTTGTCAAATAACATACCTTGATATAGATGTGACCATATGAAGCATTGGCAATTGGCAGACACAATAAATACTTCAAAAAGTGTAGACAAAACTCTCTGGAGACGTTTTCTCTATTCATGAATAAAAAGGCAAAACCATACTAGGTAAAAATCTCTTGCCACTTTGTGGTCCCCTTTAGTCTTTCCTGGAATGCAGATGAAAAGAGTGGATGCACAGCAGCCCCTCTGAGATATAAGGTGACGAGCATAAAAGCAAAAGCACATAGAATGGAATGGCAGAAAAGGAACGTGGGAAGAGCTTGGGCTGCTTGAGACATTGTGACGCCTCTGCACCGATTATGGATTTCATTCCTCCAGATCTCTAACTAGAGATCTGTACTGCTCCCATTTATCAGAATCACCAGCAATTTAGTAATGTTATTTTGTTTGGTAGCTAAATAAAAAGAGGACTCATTCAGTAATCCATAGGATCACTACTGAAGTGCCTTGTAATCATCAGAAGTCAAGAAAGCTTGTATAAGGTTGTCTAATTTGAAAAGAGTGTTATGTCAGCATCACTTTGCCCATAGAATATTTTATGCACTTCAATGGTGTGTCTGATTTTTTTTTTTTTTTTTTTTTTTTTTTTTTTTTTTTTTTTTTTTTTTTTTTTTTTTTTTTTTTTTTTTTTTTTTTTTTTTTTTTTTTTTTGTGGTACTGGGGATTGAACTCAGGGGCATTCTACCTCTGAGCTACACCCCCAGCCCTATTTTTTATTCTTTATTTTGAAACAGGGTCTCACTAAGTTGCGGAGGGCCTCACTAGGTAGCTGAGGCTGGCAGAGAACCGGGATCCTCCTGTCTCAACCTCCCAAATGCTGGGATTACAAGCGTGTGCCACCATGACCGGCATGTGTTTGATTTTTACTAAGGTGACATCTGCTCCTCATCTTCTCTGCCATGGTCCTCTGCAAATTAAAAGGCTGCTCTTACATCACAGTTTGAATCCAGCTAATAGATTAACAGACCACCTTCCCTTGTTTTTTAGATGTTTACCACAGCATCTAGGCTTGGTTAGCAAATGCTGTCATTATTTCCTCTTTTCTTTATAAGACAGTCCAGTATTAGAAATAATCAGTAAAAACTTATGGCCTAGAAAAGATTTATAATATCCAAAGAATCTCTTTTGCAGGCACCAACATAACCTAAACCTCTGGTTGTTCCTCCCTCTCTCATTCCCATACAAATGACACACACCAAATGTGCTCATATTTTTCCAAGTACATGCATGGCTATTTACTTCTATTATTCAAACCTGTGTGAATAGATGTCTACAACCCTCCTTGCATCTTTAAATTTAAGCAGAGTGGATAATAGCAACCTGTCTTTTATAGGTAACAATATACTAACAACATTAATGCTTGGGCTGTTTTTCCAGGACTCCAGGGAAAGAGCACCCATATTTGTCTCTATCGTCATCTTATCCTTGGAGCACGGATCTGAAGGTATTCATACACACTCTGCCACGCATGCCCATCCACCTGTGCTGTGGTATGCACGGCCGAGCGCTGCACTGACCACATGCAAATGTTGCTCCTGTGCTTACCAGTCAGATCGTAAGGATCCAAAGAAGAGGGATGTATGTAGTAGGTTCATAGTTTGTTCTTGAGACGCAGAATGGAATGGAGGGATCAGGATTATACTTACTTCAATTACCTCATGGTGAGACTCTGACTTAGACAAGCATGGGAGCCTGTCATTGCAAAGCGTCTCTGCACGCACTCTGGGGAGCTGCCCAGCCCACCACCTATTCTGTCACCCTCCCTGCTTAACACTCAGGATCTCAACAATGACTTCTTGACTCCTTGGGCCAGTTTTGCTGTCAAAACACATCCATTAAAATTATAATGAATCACAAAATGCATTGCTCTATAAAATATGATATTCACATCACTTATTAAATTGCTCTAAACGGCTAAAGAATATTCCAAAACGCTTCCCTGATACTGTTTCCAATCCCATTCAGATCCCAAAGATATTTTCCAAAGTGGGAGACCTAGAGTTTGATGATAGCCCTCCAGCATGTCAGCCTTAAGGGGAAAAAGACAGCATTATGTTTCTCTCTTTCTCCTAAACCACTGTTGATATGCAAGTATCACAAAGTAGAAAGGAAAAGAGAGCTATTTGAACATTTGTTCTCGTGCTAGGGCCTATGACCCATCTAAGCAAGAGGACTTGAGCACTGGGAGAGGGAGTCCTGCACAGCAGTCTGGAAACCATCAGAGCTATTGGTAGCCTCTGAGGGGAGTTCACGTCCTGCACAAACAGCCTGACCTGCCACCTAACACACGTCTGAAGTAGACAGCTGGGATAAACACAAAAGAAACTCCTGGAATATTGGCCTTAGAATCTCCTAAATTTTCCCAAAGCATTCGCTATCATTAAAGACTACTTTTAGCCAAGTGTGGTGGTGCGCTCAGCAACCTAACGACACCATTTCAAAATAAAGAATAAAAAGAGCTAGAGGTGTATCCTAGAGATATAAGGCCTCTGAGTTCAATCTCCAACACAACTTCTTTGTGTATGTTTGTGTGATGCTAGAGATGGAACCCAGGGGGCCTCTACCACTAAGGCTGGCCTGGAACTTGCAATCCTCCTGCCTCAGCCTCCCAAGTACTGGGCTTACAGGTGCTGCCACCATGCCCATCTGAAGACCACTGTGACCTGCTTTTGTCACCAAGGAGCACGATCATTTTTTAAATGCCTATTTTTTAGCAACTCCTAAAAATTAATTGACCAAAAAAAAAAAAAAAACAGTTTTGTTTTCTAGTGGGAAGCAGACAGTAGTTGTCTGCCTTGGGCCCTCATGAGATAGCTACAAACCTACAGAGACATGTTGTGTTCTCTGAGCCATTTTCCCAGAAGGCTAGGTGGCTTTCTCTCATACAGAATCCTCCAACCTCTTCTTGTTACCCAAATAATTTCTGTGGCTCTCAAGACACTTCAAAATGATGGTAGAGCTGGGATAAGTGGTATATGTGTGCAGTACTTTGAAGCTTGAGACAGGGGGGTTGCAGGTTTGAGGACAGCCTCAGCAACATAATGAGACTCCTAACAACTAGTAAGAAACCAAAAATAAAAAGGGCTGAGGGTGTGGCTTGGAGGTAGAATGCCCCTAGGTTCAAATCCCAGTATAAAAAAATAAATAAAAAGAGCTGCAAGTGTAGCTCGAGGGATAAATACCCCTGGGTTCTTTCCTAATATTTCCACCCCACCCCCACCCCCAAAAAAGATGGCAGAATTCATACCAAGCAGTCATTTCAAATAGAAATTTCCCAACTTTGTACATTTCCCTTTCAAATGTGAGAAGATGTTCTGTTCCCTATTTCTCATAGTTAGCCACAGATGTGAACTAAAAACCCACACTCCCTTCAATTATTCACAGACCAATTTTCTGGAAGCATGTATCTATATACATATATGTTATTATATATCTGTAGTCTTATATGGATATATAGTAACTACAGTAGACGCTGCCTTAAGTAATATTATTTTCCTTTGTGGTCCCCTCATATATTCTGGTTACTTGATATCATTTTTGTTAGATTACCTAAAGGCAGGTAGAACACTCACACACACACACACACACACACACACACACACACACACACACACGGTTTAGAAACACTGGTAGTGATTTTTGTGATGTGTGTGTGTGTGTATGGTACTGGGGATTAAATCCAGGGTCATTCTACTTCTGAGCTATGCTCCCAGCCCTATTTTTTTTTATTTTTGAAACAGGGTCTCACTAAGTTGCAGAGGGCTGCATTAAGTTGCTGAGGCTGGCCACAAACCTGTAATCCTCCTATCTCAGCCTCCCAAGTACTGGCATTACATGTGACGCAACCATGCCCGGCTTCTTGTGACTTCTAATACAGATACATTCTTTTGTTTCTGTTCTCAGTACTCTAGTGGGCAGCTAACATGCTGTCATACATAAAATAATAATAATAATTAAAATAATATTCACAGCTGGGTTTATACCTTAGTGGTATAGCAAACCTGAGTTCAACCCCCAGCACTACAAAACACGTAAATAAAAAGTTCAGTCTAACAAAATGCCTCAGATATTTCTTCACAGCCCAGCATTGGTTTGAACTTGTTACTTCAGCAGCACATAAACTGATACTCGAGAAAAGCAATGTCTATAAATTAATATTCTGTCTTCTCAACTTTTCCTTTACTGTCCACACACCATGTGCTGCTTCCCCATTGGACCAAGTGTTTGGTACAGTTTATGCTAAACCAGCTCCACTACTGCTAAAAGCAAATCTTTGTTTACCAGGGCTCCTCTTTCTTTCTTTTTTGTGGTACTAGGAATTGAACTCAGGGGTATTCTACCTCCAAGCTATACCCCCAGCCCTATTTTTTATTCTTTATTTTGAAACAGGGTCTCACTTAGTTGCGGAGTGCCTCACTAGGTAGCTGAGGCTGGCCGAAAACCCGGATCCTCCTGTCTCAGCCTCCCAAATGCTGGGATTACAAGCATGCGCCACCACACCCAGCAGGGGTCCTCTTTCTTCCCTAGAAGACAAATATAATAACGCTAGGAGACCAGGAGCTAGCTGACACCTCAACAGGGCTGCTTATGAACATCACAGAAAGTTTCAAGGAAAAGATCCATCTGGCCATCCCAGCATAAAAATAGCAACCCACTAAACTGACTCCCACCACACAGGCTATAATTCTTTAGTTATTGTAACTGTAAACAATTACTGTAACTACAAATAGCTACTGACACTGGAGAAAAAGAAGACATTAATAAAAATTTAAAAACCTTAAAAAAGAATATTCACATGTACTCAATACTTTTTTGTGTACCAATAATTTATTCTTTAGTACCTATGAGGTAGGCACTCAAATAATCACCCTTCAGAGATGGAGAAACTGAAAAACAGAGATTAATCAACTTTCCCAAAGAAACACAGAAAATGGAAGATCTGGGATTTAAGTCCAGGAAATTGAGTGATTGAAGTTTTAACCACTGCAGAACTCCATTCAGAACAACACTATATATTAAGGTCACCAGGTCAGCTCTGGGTAAGGGGGCTACAACTCTCTGACATCCACATCCAAACCTTGCTCCTTAGACCACGAATAGAACTGAAGTCTCCCTCAACTACTTCCAGAAGCCAGGACTTCAAATTATCCAGATTCATGATTGCTTCCTTTTATTACTACAAATCTATCTGGGCCCTTTTATACATCAGGAGAAATTTAAAGCATATTTAATTAGACAAAGAAATCATGTAGCTAAAAGCGCTCCTGCGAATTCTATTTAAAAAAAAAAAAGTTAAAGACCACTATTATTCTAGTTGTTACTGCCACCAGCTTGATGTGGCTTTGTTAGTGGGCTGAAAAGAATGTGGAGCAGCGAGGTAGAGAGAGGAGCAGGTGTACTCAGCAGGGTGCCTATCCAGGGACCACAGAATTACAGAGAGGTAGTCATAAGTTCAGTCCTGCCTGCTGCGCAGTTGTGTTGGGAGAGGGGCTTTATGCATGGGTAAGGGGGTCATCGGCTTAGGACTCCATCGCACTTCTTAGGTGCCAAGTCCTGGGAAGCAGGACACAGGTGTTCCATGGCTCCGTGGCTAGCAGCTCTTGATCTGGTCTGGTGCCATGTTAACTGAGGCCCTCCCTCCCACAGGCATATAGTGGCCAGTGGCACAGGCTCATCCGGCACACCAAGGCAGGGCTTGGTCCAGAGAGAGTCGAGGGAGAAACCTTAATGTTTATAATTCCTCTGCAAACCTCAATTTTTATAATTCGTACATATGTAATATAAATATATGAATACATCTGAATATGACAGTGAAAGAGGAAGACATGTTAAAAGACAGGAACTTAACGGTCAAATAGCTGAAAACATCCGTGACACTACAGCTCAGTGTGAGGACGTGAAGCTAAAAAACATTCAGGAGAATCCACGACAAGGAGAGGGCTATCTTTTATGTTTTTCACTGTCTAAAATTGCTTTCTTCTTTTTTCTCTCTTTCCATTCTCATTTTTTTCTTACCAAAATATCCAATCCTGTTATAACATTTCAGTTTAAACATATATAAAAATGTATATATAGTATCAATTTATATATATTTGTATGTATAGTAATATACTATATATATACCAATTTGTATTTATAAAAATTCATACCAATTTATATTTATACCAATGTAGGCATGCACACATGCGTGCACATGCATGCTTGTACACACACACACACACACACACACACACACACACACACCTAAACACACAGCTCCCAGAAAATTCCTATTCAGAATGACTCTAGAGTCAAGTTTTTGGGATTGAATCTTAACTTTGTCTCGTATTAGGTATGTAACCCCAAACAAATTTTCTAACCTATCTGAGCTGAAGAAGATAAAAAGATATAATGAGAATAAGATATATATGTACATATATGAAATACGTAGAATACATACATAACATATATCATATATATAATGTATACATACACATACTTCATAGAGTTACCATAAAAATTAGATGAGTGAATTAACATACACATTAGCCATAACATCTAGCATATTAGGTGCTGAATATCAGTTATTTTAGCAATTCTCTTTTTGGTATCAGCATTATTACTAAAATAGTCAATCCAGAACAGAGAAAATACACTGCTTGAATCTGGATCAGTCGCCCCAAGATTGCTGGCATATAGCATAAAAGTTGTAAAAGGATGAAATACTGTCATTTGCAACAGCATGTCTAAACCCGGAGGACATTTTGTTAAGTGAAACGAGCCAGACACAGGAAGACAACTGTCGTGTAACTTCACTCACAAAGGGAATCTAAAAAAGTCGACCACAGAGGAGCAGAGCGTAGGACAGTGGTTACTAGAGCTGGGGGGGGGGGGGGGGGGGGGGGATGAAATGCGGTCAGTCAGGGAGAATAAACTTATATGTGGACAGGAGAACTAAGTGCTAGTGTCCTGTTGCACAGTCGAGTGACTATAATGAACTATAATGCACTGTATATTCTAAAATAGCTAAAGAGACGTTTTTGAGTCATCTCACCACAGAGAGATGATAAATGTAGGAGATGACAAATGAGTTAAATGCACCCATTGGATAACTACATAATGTACACATTGTACACACATTGTATATTGTACTCCAAACTCTGAACAATTATTAAGTGTCAATTAGAAAATGGCCAGCCAGTAGTAAGTACATGGTAGCTTCTCCATAGTCACCTTTTGAAAGACACATGCTTGTGGATACAAGGTACCAGGTCCCTGATGGGGCTGTGTCCAGTCCAGGATATCACACATGGAAGATGGAATTGAAATCCAGGAGAATTCAGAGGAGGCCTCCCAGGGGATGGAGGAAAGGGAGAGTGCAAGACTATATGCCAAATATAGAATATTTAAGGAAATGTAAGGTATTTGGTTTGATGAGAGCATCCTATCCGTGAAAATACCATAAATACATTCAAATATTTACAGTGTTTTTCTAAGGAAGGAGATACAGTCTTACTCTATATTGCTGCAAGGGAAAAATGTATCATGTTGGCGTAAGTCATTGGATCTCAGCATATGTTCTGGGGACCCCAAGTGAGCACCCCAAAAAGTTTTCATAAAGCCTCAAGGACAAAATAAAACGTATTATTATAAATATTATTTTCATAATAATACTAAGAAGTTATTTTCATTTCTCAAATTATTTTTAGTATAAAATGGACATTTCCAGATATTATACGGCATATGATATTACAGCAACTAAAATATTGTATCAAAAGCAGATAGATAGCCGGGCGTGGTGGCGCACGCTTGTAATCCCAGCATTCGGGAGGCTGAGACAGGAGGATCCGGGTTCGCGGCCAGCCTCAGCTACCTAGTGAGGCACTCCGCAACTTAGTGAGACTCAGTTTCAAAATAAAGAATAAAAAATAGGGCTGGGGGTGTAGCTCGGAGGTAGAATCCCCCTGAGTTCAATCCCCAGTACCACAAAAAAAAAAAAAAAA